>JAPZIH010001175.1:2500-54894 GCA_027410445.1 Discoglossus pictus
TGTTTGTTTTATTCAACTCCAGAGAGGTGTCTCACACAGGGGGTAAAATACCCCAGAAACACAATACAGGGCAGAAATAACATCCCAAATGTCCCGACCAATTAAATAATTAAAAGTCATGACATCACTAGTTGCTAGGCGGAGTTTTTTTTATTACTAACAGGTCCTATCGTTACAGCTTTATGTGCACAGTAAGACAGACTTACATACATAGCGTCACCATGGAAAGCGTATAATAACAAGTGACCCTACTGTGGGGAAAGGCTACTGCTTGTACTGCAGGGGGTTCTGGGATTTGTAATGTGTTGGTCTAACTTCCGGGATACTAACTTCCTGTTCCTTTTACGTTGGTGTCCCGGAGCTGATCTTTGTGTGTCCGACTCTCAGCAGGTAAATAAAGTTATTAATGTTCCAGTTAATCATCAGGAGATACTTTAGGGAGTAATTTTGGTCTGTGACTGGTTATCAGGTGCAAGTGAGATAAAAACAGGAACAGATACCGGGATATAATATATATATATAGTATACCATTACACCCAGTGGTGGATGTGGGGCTAACTGTATCTATCTGTCTATCTATCCCTCTATATATATCTCTATCTCTATCTATCCCTCTATATATATCTCTATCTCTATCTATCTGTATCTATCTATATCTATCTATCTATCTGTATCTGTCTCTATCTATCTATATCTATCTATCCCTCTATATATATCTCTATCTCTATCTATCTATCTATCTATATCTATCTGTCCCTCTATCTATCTATATCTGTCTATCTCTGTATCTATCTGTCTATCCCTCTATATATCTCTCTATCTGTATCTATCTATTTCTGTCTATATCTATCTATCTGTCCCTCTATCTATCCCTATATCTGTCTATCTCTGTATCTATCTATCCCTGAGTGTGGATGGAGGAGTGATTCTGTATCTTTATATTTAGGGTATATATATATATATATATATATATATATATATATATATATATATATATTATACATTAGCATCACCTGATCACTTTGGTAACACAATCTCCCAATAGCTGCTGTTAGATTTCTACCTATAGATATGATTAGTCACATGTGGCCATGTATTATAATACTATTAGGTTACATCCCCATTACAGCAGATAACATATATACCGTATATACTCAAGTATAAGCCAAGTTTTTCAGCCCTTTTTTTAAGGCTGAAAAGGGCCCCCGTGGCTTATACTTGAGTCACCTCAGTGTCTCTTCCCCCCCCCCCCGTGTCTCTTTCCCTCCCCCCCTTATCATCCTCCGCTTCCCCCCTCCTCATCCTCAACCCCCCTCCTCATCCTCAACCCCCCTCCTCATCCTCAACCCCCTCCTCATCCTCAACCCACCTCCTCATCCTCAACCCCCCTCCTCATCCTCAACCCCCCTCCTCATCCTCAACCCCCCTCCTCATCCTCAACCCCCCCTCCTCATCCTCAACCCCGCTCCTCATCCTCAACCCCGCTCCTCATCCTCAACCCCGCTCCTCATCCTCAACCCCGCTCCTCATCCTCAACCCCGCTCCTCATCCTCAACCCCGCTCCTCATCCTCAACCCCGCTCCTCATCCTCAACCCCGCTCCTCATCCTCAACCCCGCTCCTCATCCTCAACCCCGCTCCTCATCCTCAACCCCGCTCCTCATCCTCAACCCCGCTCCTCATCCTCAACCCCGCTCCTCATCCTCAACCCCGCTCCTCATCCTCAACACCCTCCTCATCCTCAACACCCCTCCTCATCCTCAACATCCCTCCTCATCCTCAACACCCCTCCTCATCCTCAACACCCCTCCTCATCCTCAACACCCCTCCTCATCCTCAACACCCCCTCCTCATCCTCAACACCCCTCCTCATCCTCAACACCCCTCCTCATCCTCAACACCCCTCCTCATCCTCAACACCCCTCCTCATCCTCAACACCCCTCCTCATCCTCAACACCCCTCCTAATCCTCAACACCCCTCCTCATCCTCAACACCCCTCCTCATCCTCAACACCCCTCCTCATCCTCAACACCCCTCCTCATCCTCAACACCCCTCCTCATCCTCAACACCCCTCCTCATCCTCAACACCCCTCCTCATCCTCAACACCCCTCCTCATCCTCAACACCCCTCCTCATCCTCAACACCCCTCCTCATCCTCAACACCCCTCCTCATCCTCAACACCCCTCCTCATCCTCAACACCCCTCCTCATCCTCAATCCCATTCCTCAATCCCCCTCCCATTCCTCAATCCCCCTCCCATTCCTCAATCCCCCTCCCATTCCTCAATCCCCCTCCCATTCCTCAATCCCCCTCCCATTCCTCAATCCCCCTCCCATTCCTCAATCCCCCTCCCATTCCTCAATCCCCCTCCCATTCCTCAATCCCCCTCCTCATCCTTAACCCCCCTCCTCATCCTTAACCCCCCTCCTCATCCTTAACCCCCCTCCTCATCCTCAACCCCCCTCCTCATCCTCAACCCCCCTCCTCATCCTCAACCCCCCTCCTCATCCTCAACCCCCCTCCTCATCCTCAACCCCCCTCCTCATCCTCAACCCCCCTCCTCATCCTCAACCCCCCTCCTCATCCTCAACCCCCCTCCTCATCCTCAACCCCCTCCTCATCCTCAACCCCCCTCCTCATCCTCAACCCCCCTCCTCATCCTCAACCCCCCATCCTCATCCTCAACCCCCCTCCTCATCCTCAACCCCCCTCCTCATCCTCAACCCCCCTCCTCATCCTCAACCCCCCTCCTCATCCTCAATCCCCCTCCTCATCCTCAACCCCCCTCCTCATCCTTAACCCCCCTCCTCATCCTCAATCCCCCTCCTCATCCTTAACCCTCCTCCTCATCCTTAACCCTCCTCCTCATCCTTAACCCTCCTCCTCATCCTTAACCCTCCTCCTCATCCTTAACCTTCCTCCTCATCCTCAACCCCCCTCCTCATCCTCAACCCCCCTCCTCATCCTCAACCCCCCTCCTCATCCTCAACCCCCCTCCTCATCCTCAACCCCCCTCCTCATCCTCAACCCCCCTCCTCATCCTCAACCCCCCTCCTCATCCTCAACCCCCCTCCTCATCCTCAACCCCCCTCCTCATCCTCAACCCTCCTCCTCATCCTTAACCCTCCTCCTCATCCTTAACCCTCCTCCTCATCCTTAACCCTCCTCCTCATCCTTAACCCTCCTCCTCATCCTTAACCCTCCTCCTCACCCTTAACCCCCCTCCTCACCCTCAACCCCCCTCCTCATCCTCCCTCCTCAACCCCACTCCTCACTTTACCCCTCTCTAATTACCTCTCCCTTTCCCCTCACTTACCTTCCATCAGCAGCTGCTCCTCCGCACGTCTTCCGGCTGCGTTGGGACCCGGCATATGCTAATTCATTTAGATCTCAACTCACCATCTGACTAAATCATCAATGATGGACCAGGATAAGAAGATGTCTGAGAAGATCTTACATCACATCCTGGAAATCCTCAGCCTACTGACTGGGAAGGTGAGGGCTTCTGGGAAATGTTACCTGTTACTACCTGCCCTTATTACCCCGCAGTAACACAAACCTATTGTCTCTAAATCTCACAGGTCTCAGTATTGGATCATCTGACTAAGTCACTGACCGTGATTGAGATGGACCAGGATAAGGAGATGTCTGAGAGGGTCTTGTCTCACACCCTGGAGATTATCTACCTGCTGACGGGAGAGGTCAGAGTCATATTGACACCACTATTAACTCATTCATTGCTGTAACTGTTTGTATTATCTCTTTATCAGTTTATTCAGATAGATCAATGGATATGTGACAAAGTTGTACTTGATGGGTTATAAGTTGTAGTCAGGAGGGATTTGGTATTGGGCTTTTTGTATTCCCAATTTGGGTTTTAGCGCTCAGATAATGTCAGTCCAAGATGATTCTCTCTCGGTTTCTGTGGATAATATGTGGATGTTCGTATATTTCCACACTATGTCTATGGGATCTTGGATGGGTCTTGTTGTTATATTCCTAGGGCTTTGTAGATCTCACTCTTGGAGGATGCCGCTTCTCCTGGTACACCGGCAAATGTGGTGGATCTGAAGTAAGAAAGAAGTGAGGGGAGGAGAGTCCAATAGATAAGTGCAGATTACTTTGTGCCTCTTCGTAGTATTAGACAATATACTTCTACAGAGTTGTCTCTCACCTTTGGTGACCTCCAGCTGGATGTGATTCTCTCTCACCGGTAGGTGTCAGAAGGGATGTTTCTAGACCTCTTTGTGGTTTTCGTAGTGCACCCCAATATATAGTGTGTTTCTATGATCAATGAGGTGTACTTGAAATTGCCTTTGTGAGGTGTCAGGTGTACTGACAAAAACACTCAAATGTATGTATATCTCTATATAAGAGTATGCACCAATGATTCTATATATATATATGTATATATATGTACATGTGTGATCTAAATCCAAGTTTAAGGGAAAGACACACACACACACAATTCCTTGAAATTATATACTTTTATTATGCCATAAAAAAAACATACTGGCCAATGTAGGAATTGGACAAAATACCCTAAAAAAATATAGGTACAACTAAAAGGTAAAAATTGGTAAAAAAAACACAATATAAACTGTGATATCATAAAAGACACTAAAGTCTCAATGTGTATGTATGTGAATGGTAGACAAACGCGTTTCGCTGCTTGTTGTCATAGCTTCCTCAGTGATTGGTGTTCCTGTGATAAGCACACATTTTGGACAAACAGATTGTATGCTTTATATACTATAATATTTTTAAGCTTTTATTTGTCCATTATAGGGATGAAGGCTGATACATGCCTCCACCTATTAAATGGATATGTGTCTAGATGACTAGAACCTATATAAAATAAGACATAAAAACTTTTAATGTATGGATATATACCCATACATAGAACATAGAACATATATATATACATGTAACTATAGAGACCTCTAAGGTCAGGGTCTTAGTTAGTAACCAGGTTAGCCTTAGTGAATTTAGTAAATATCATGCACTAGTACATATAAGCTAGGACATCCATATATGAATGATTACAATTATCCTCTCCTGTATATAAATTTGTGGCAATCCCTATTCAATAACAAGTATACATGAACAGTGAGTACTCCAGAGTGGTGACATAATAAAATAAAATAAAATACTGTAAACTTCTTATACCTTTTGAACAGCCCGCACATATACAATTTCTTTCCTTTATACAGTTAAGTGGCCTGCACATTAACAGTATCAATCAAATTATTTAAAACCATGTCTCTGTTGAATTTATATGTGCATTTATATATCTGTATCCTTAACATATTATACATACAGAGATAACAAAATATAATAACATAATAAAATAATATACTATAATATAATATAAAAATGAAATATACCATTATCCACACATATCTATTCCATGGTAATCAAATGACATAAATAAGTGAATACAAATAATAATAATAATAATAATAATAATAGTAGTACTAATGTTGTGAATCGTACACCCAATGTAATGGGGCCTGACATACTGACTCCTCTGTGTGATCTGCCCCCTACAGAGAACCCTAGAACCGGCCTATATCTAGTACCCAAAGCTTACTATAGAAACGCACAAACCTGGTGTCTGGCCAGGAACTAGTTGAGTTGTGCTGCCGTCCAGCTGCTTGACAATAATGGCGCCCTGCCGTCTGGGAATCCAATAAACACTTCCTGGTTAGCCTGGCCTATGATGTCAGATGCCCGATAGCCGTGGTGACCGAAACTGAGAAACTGGAGGGGGGACTAGATGATAATATTTATGGCAGTGGATGACCTTTGGGAAGACAGTAGAAAAGCGCTTTCCCCTATATGCCAATGGAATATACACAACACTAAGGTTGCCATGGAAACAGATACAAGTCTGTAATCTGCCTGGCAACCATTAAAATACTCTATTCTGTCTGTGCTCCCATAACGGTTGCCAATGGGGAATTTATATAAAATGTCAAACTGTTTATGAAAATCTCTTCAAACATTTATACAAAAAAAAAAGATGTCTAATGGACTGCATACTTAAAAATGCTTAATAAAATAACATTTACTAATATATATATATATTGGTTTTACAAGTGGATCTTCCTTTACAGATAAAGGCTGATAAATTTCAGAGTGCACTAATTGTGCCCAGGTGAGAAGGCAGAAGTTAGTATAAACGGGGAAGGGGCGAACTTGTGAGCTTGCGAACATTTTCAGTATCAGGTGCAGTTCTAGTGAAGTGTAGGAGTTTAAATAGGGGTAGGGACATCAAAGAAAAGGGAGGGCAGATTTATAGTACAAAGGAGGAAAACTTTATATTAATATATTATTTTATATTCTTTATTTTTCCCACTGAAATTTTGTAGACAATAATAATAATCATGTGTCAGTCCAGTGGCGACCTCACTAAGTGTACATCCTGTCATATGTATGCAATACTGGAACAGATGATCCCGGGTCCAAACCTCTGTGACAGGTGTGAGTATGTGGCCTCTCTGGAAGCTCAAATTGGAGATCTGGAGAGGAGAATTGCAGCACTTGGTGATATTGCTCCACTGGAAGGGGGGTTGGTGCTCACATTGCACAGTTTAGCTGGGCCTAGCATGGAGGGCGGAGCTGGGGCTAGTGAGGATGTCCAGGGAGGTAGCTGGGTTACAGTTACAAGGGGAAGCAGGGGGAACAGGTGGAGGCAGACCAGTACTGAGTTGGCAAACACCAACAGATTTGCCAGATTGAGTGAAACTGTTGGCGATGTCCATTCAGGAATGGCAATGCCAGATAGAGCTGTTCCCTCTAACAGCCGGGAGAACAGCTCTACTGGAGGAGTGCGAGGGCAGAATAGGCAGAGCAACAGGCAGGTTTTGGTTGTAGGGGTGCTCGGGTTCGGCATGTTGCGGATCGGGTAGACAAATTATTGGGAGGGGCTGGAAATGAACCGGCAGTCTTAGTACATATTGTTACCAATGACAAAGTTAGTGGAAGATGGAGTGTCCTAAAGAATGATTTTCGAGAACTAGGTAATAAGCTGAAGGCAAGGACCTCCAAGGTAGTATTTTCTGAGATATTACCAGTTCCACATGCTAGCCCAGGGAGGCAGAAGGAGATTAGGGAGGTTAATGCGTGGCTAAAGATGTGGTGCACTAAGGAGGGGTTTGGCTTTTTAGAGCACTGGGCTGACTTCTCACTTCGGTACAATCTCTATAGTAGGGATGGATTGCACCTTAATGATGAGGGAGCTTTTGTACTAGGGGATAGGATGGTAGAAAGGCTAGAGGAGTTTTTAAACTAGTAGGTGTAGGGGAGGGACTAGATATAAGTAATGGGGTAGAAAGTGTAGAGGGTATAAGGGATGAATTAACAACTCATACGGGAGGAGATGGGGGAGGGGTAGTATAGTCAATAGGTAGGTAGTACTAAGTAATTCAAGTACAGTGGCAGGCACTTCAGAACTACAGACTCATAACATTAGGTGTATGCTCGCTAATGCCAGAAGCTTGCCAGGAAAAATGGGAGAGTTAGAATTATTAGCAATTAATGAAAAATGGGATTTAATAGGCATTACTGAAACGTGGTGGGATGAATCTCATGACTGGACTGTTAATCTGGATGGTTATAACCTATTTAGGAAAGATAGAGGCAATGGTAAACAAAGAGGAGTGATTTGTCTGTATGTTAAGCCTGAATTTAAGGCTATAGTCAGAGAAGATATTTATGGTGGACCTAGTGATAAAGTTGAATGTTTGTGAATAGAGTTAAATAGCGGAGCAGCAAATTCCAAAAGAATATTAGTAGGAGTATGCTATAAACCCCCAAATATAGGTGAAAGTGAGGAAATACAATTATTGTTACAGATTGGAAATGCAGCTAAGCACGGGCAAGTCCTAATAATGGGAGATTTTAATTACCCTGAAATAAACTGGATAAATGAGACCAGCAGCTCAGCTAAGGGGAGCAGGTTCTTGAGTACACTCAGGGATCATTATCTGGCCCAGGTTATACAGGAGCCTACTAGAAATGAAGCTATCTTAGATTTACTCATCACATATATAGTTGTGAGCATACGAGCTTGCTTAAGCCGTTGCTCACGCTTGCGAGGGCCTCAGTTGCTGGCATGGAGCGCCGAAGGCGCTCCATGCCAGCAACTGAGGCCCTCCTGGTCACCAACTGGATACTCAATCACTGCATTTACCTGAGCCCGCGGCCCCTCGCGTCGCGCTAATAAAAAAACGGAAGTGGGTGTACCAGAACTCACTGCACAAAACTTCAAGTCCCAGAATGCTCAGCAGCACAAGCAGTAGCCACTCAGCACATTAGGGGGCGAGTCTAATATATAATATAGCTGTGTATGTAAATCTGTCTCACTCTGCAAAAACAAATGGAAAGATAGAACTGTTTTTTTAAAGTTTATGTGTCACATTTAATGTATATATATTTAAATATTGTGGTAGGGAGGATTATCTCTGAGGACCTGGACTTTTATGTGAAATCAATATACTCTAGATGGCTTCTTATTTACATTATACAACATATATATATATATATATATATATATATATATATATATATATATACACATTATATATATATATATATATATATATATACACATTATATATATATATATATATATATATATATATATATATATATATATATATACACATTATATATATATATATATATATATATATATATATATATATATATACACATTATATATATATATATATATATATATATATACACATTATATATATATATACACATTATATATATATATATATATATATATATATATATATATATACACATTATATATATATATATATATATATATACACATTATATATATATATATATATATATATATATATATATATATATATATATATATATATATATATATATATATACACATTATATATATATATATATATATATATATATCACATATATAGTTGTGAGCGTACGAGTCGTTGCTCACGCTTGCGGGCTCGCGTAGCGAGCCCGCAAGAACTGCGTCCCTCGCGAAGCGAGGGACGCAGTTCGCCGCAAATGCGGGTCCTCGCGAAGCGAGGGCCCGCATTTGCGGTTGTCGAGGCTCAACGTCGGCTCACGCTTGCGGGCTCGCGTAGCGAGCCCGCAAGAACTGCGTCCCTCGCGAAGCGAGGGACGCAGTTCGCCGCAAATGCGGGTCCTCGCGAAGCGAGGGCCCGCATTTGCGGTTGTGGAGGCTCAACGTCGGCTGTGTTAACACACACATACACACACACGACTTTTTTAACAGAATAAACCCAACCGCCCAGCCAACAAAAAACAAACAACGTCCCCGCAAATGCGGATCTTCGCGAAGCGAGGGTCCGCATTTGCGGTGGTGGGAGCATCCCAACATCGGCTGTGTTAACACACACATACACACACACATAACTTCATAACAAAAAAAAACTCAAAGTCGCCTCACACCCGCTTACACCCAGACACACAGACGCAAGACTTAACAAAAAAACAGTAAAAAAGGCCCCTCACACGCTCTTAACACACATACGCACGACTTAGAAACAAATACACTGCGTCGTACACGTAAAAGCTAACTGCGTATATCGCAACAAAATACGGCCACATCGGAAAAAAATACGGCCGCGAAAGACCCATTCCAACCGCCGCGCATCAAAACATCACAAACACAAGAAATAAACACAACAAACACATAAAAACCTTACTTACAGCACGGGGGGGCATCCGGCACCTCCAAAAGTTCATTTACACGTCCATTTAAGTGAAAACAAACAGTTTAAACGACCGAAAATCGGCTAAGCGAGAGAAAAAATGGCCGCTGAACAAAACGAAAACGAGGCTTCAGACGTAACTATACTACACTTACTCGCAATAATGAAACACATACTATGCGGAACGTATCACAATCATATTAAACACCATTTTAAACACTACTACGCACAAAATGGCGGATGGAACGCAAATTGTAAGCTGGAACGCAAATAGCGCATGCGTATTACGTTCTAACGGTCTAACTTTCCAGAATGTTCTACAAGTTTATAAATACTGCCTATTTCACACAAAAAAATACATTTCTCCTCAGGTGATGAACAGAGTGACTTCGGACATAACTGCTGCTAAAACTTGAGAAGATAATTCTTTCCTAATTTACTACTTTACATTGTGCAAATTACAACTGAGAGGTAAGCTATAATATATTACTTATTTTCAAGACAGGACATCAAAAAAAAAAATTAAAGAAGACAAAGAGGTTTATGTATACTGACATGTGACACGCACATATATGCGTATAATGTATACTGACATGTGACACGCACATTTATGCGTATAATGTATACTGACAAGTGACACGCACATTTATGCGTATAATGTATACTGACAAGTGACACGCACATTTATGTGTATAATGTATAGTGACAAGTGACACGCACATTTAGCCGTATAATGTATACTGACAAGTGACACGCACATTTATGTGTATAATGTATAGTGACATGTCACATGCACATTTATGTGTATAATGTATAGTGACATGTGACACGCACATTTATGTGTATAATGTATACTGACAAGTGACACACACATTTATGTGTATAATGTATAGTGACATGTGACACGCACATTTATGCGTATAATGTATAGTGACATGTGACACGCACATTTATGTGTATAATGTATAGTGACATGTGACACGCACATTTATGTGTATAATGTATAGTGACAAGTGACACGCACATTTATGTGTATAATGTATACTGACAAGTGACACGCACATTTATGTGTATAATGTATAGTGACAAGTGACACGCACATTTATGTGTATAATGTATACTGACAAGTGACACGCACATTTATGTGTATAATGTATAGTGACAAGTGACACGCACATTTATGTGTATAATGTATAGTGACATGTTACATGCACATTTATGTGTATAATGTATACTGACAAGTGACACGCACATTTATGCGTATAATGTATAGTGACATGTCACATGCACATTTATGCGTATAATGTATAGTGACATGTGACACGCACATTTATGCGTATAATGTATACTGACAAGTGACACGCACATTTATGTGTATAATGTATAGTGACATGTGACACGCACATTTATGCGTATAATGTATAGTGACATGTCACATGCACATTTATGTGTATAATGTATACTGACAAGTGACACGCACATTTATGCGTATAATGTATAGTGACATGTGACACGCACATTTATGCGTATAATGTATAGTGACATGTGACACGCACATTTATGTGTATAATGTATAGTGACAAGTGACACGCACATTTATGCGTATAATGTATAGTGACATGTCACACGCACATTTATGCGTATAATGTATAGTGACATGTGACACGCACATTTATGTGTATAATGTATACTGACAAGTGACACGCACATTTATAAGTATAATGTATAGTGACATGTGACACGCACATTTATGCGTATAATGTATAGTGACAAGTGACACGCACATTTATGTGTATAATGTATAGTGACATGTGACATGCACATTTATGTGTATAATGTATACTGACAAGTGACACGCACATTTATGCGTATAATGTATAGTGACAAGTGACACGCACATTTATGTGTATAATGTATAGTGACATGTGACATGCACATTTATGTGTATAATGTATACTGACAAGTGACACGCACATTTAGCCGTATAATGTATACTGACAAGTGACACGCACATTTATGTGTATAATGTATAGTGACATGTCACATGCACATTTATGTGTATAATGTATAGTGACATGTTACATGCACATTTATGTGTATTGCCCCTGCAACAAACTAATTAAACAACTACATTTCAATTACATTACAAAAAAATAAGTTGGGACTATTAAAATACTATTAAAATATGAGTCATGTATACTGATATGTGACACGCACATATATGTGTATCATCTATAGTCACATGTCACACACACATTTATGTATGTTGGCAAAAAATAAAAATAAGGTTAATTTAACAATTAAAATATGATTCATGTATAGTGATATGTCACACGCACACAAAAAAATTACTTTCAACTATGGAAATGTGCTTCATGTATGTGACATATGTGTGTAGCACCCACCAAAAAATAATGTTAATTCAAATTAATTACAGAAGTATAATTCAATGAAATTAATTTACTGCAATTTAATAGATCACCTAAAACTCAATCTTTCTACTTTTTTAAATATTCAAACAGACTCTGCATCAACAGCGTCTTTCAACAATTTGCACCGTGCATTGTGAAGCACAATCCCTTTTAAAGAACACCAACAAAGAAGAAGAGGTAAGATACAAAAATACTTTAAATGCTGAAAAGGCCATGGTTTGTTAAATACAAATAAAAAATTCTATAATTCACTATTTCACTTTATTTTTCAAACAGACACTACAAGAAGACCGGCGGATTAAGATTGGCAGGAGGGGACCCTCTGTCATTACACACTTCAATCAAGGTAAAGTATTTAAGTATAAAAAAGAACCGAACCATGAGCCTTATTCAATTGTGAGTTGGCTAATTGAATAGGGCTTTATATAAGCACATAATAGGGCCCTCATTCAATTACAATTTGGCCAATTGAATAGGGCTCTAAATAAGCACATAACATATATTTTTTAAATAAGTTTTTAGTTAGTGAGCATCTATCCAAAAGCAAGGTTTTCACTAACTAAAAACTTTTTAAAAAAAAATATTCTATGTGCTTATTTAGAGCCCTATTCAATTGGCCGAATCACAATTGAATGAGGCCCTAGGTCTTCACTAACTAAAAACTTCTGTCAAAAAATATTTTATGTGCTTATATAGAGCCCTATTCAATTGGTCAAAACGCAATTGATTCAGGACCTAAATATGTTTAATGGCCGAGGGCCTCATTCAAATGTGATTGTTTAACAATGTATAACCATTAGAAAAAACACTACATAAGTATAACAAAAGTGGTGCCCATCAAACAGGATTTACATTTACATTCTTATTTTAATGTTTAACAACCTATAAGCCTTAGAAAGAAGCCTAAATAAGCATACCAACATTGGTGCCCACCAAACAGGATTGTATGAAAACTCACACAAACACATAACAAACTACATTTACATTCTTATTATATGTTTAACAACCTATTAGCATTACAAAACTACATTAATAAGCATACCAACAGTGGTGCGCATCAAACAGGATTGTATGAAAACTCACACAAACACATAGCAAACTACATTTAGATTCTTATTTCATGTTTAACAAACTATAAGCCTTAGAAAGAAGCCTAAATAAGCATACCAACATTGGTGCCCACCAAACAGGATTGTATGAAAACTCACACAAACACATAGCAAACTACATTTACATTCTTATTTTATGTTTAACAACCTATAAGCCTTAGAAAGAAGCCTAAATAAGTATACCAACAGTGGTGCGCACCAAACAGGATTGTATGAAAACTCACACAAACACATAGCAAACTACATTTACATTCTTATTTTATGTTTAACAACCTATAAGCCTTAGAAAGAAGCCTAAATAAGTATACCAACAGCGGTGCGCACCAAACAGGATTGTATGAAAACTCACACAAACACATAGCAAACTACATTTAGATTCTTATTTAATGTTTAACAACCTATAAGCCTTACAAAGAAGCCTAAATAAGCATACCAACAGTGGTGCGCACCAAACAGGATTGTATGAAAACTCACACAAACACATAGCAAAGTACTTTTACATTCTTATTTTATGTTTAACAACCTATAAGCCTTAGAAAGAAGCCTAAATAAGCATACCAACAGTGGTGCGCACCAAACAGGATTGTATGAAAACTCACACAAACACATAGCAAACTACATTTACATTCTTATTTTATGTTTAACAACCTATAAGCCTTAGAAAGAAGCCTAAATAAGTATACCAACAGTGGTGCGCACCAAACAGGATTGTATGAAAACTCACACAAACACATAACAAACTACATTTACATTCTTATTTTATGTTTAACAACCTATTAGCATTACAAAACTACATTAATAAGCATACCAACAGTGGTGCGCATCAAACAGGATTGTATGAAAACTCACACAAACACATAGCAAACTACATTTAGATTCTTATTTAATGTTTAACAACCTATAAGCCTTAGAAAGAAGCCTAAATAAGTATACCAACAGTGGTGCGCACCAAACAGGATTGTATGAAAACTCACACAAACACATAGCAAACTACATTTACATTCTTATTTTATGTTTAACAACCTATAAGCCTTAGAAAGAAGCCTAAATAAGCATACCAACAGTGGTGCGCACCAAACAGGATTGTATGAAAACTCACACAAACACATAGCAAACTACATTTACATTCTTATTTTATGTTTAACAACCTATAAGCCTTAGAAAGAAGCCTAAATAAGCATACCAACAGTGGTGCGCACCAAACAGGATTGTATGAAAACTCACACAAACACATAGCAAACTACATTTACATTCTTATTTAATGTTTAACAACCTATAAGCCTTACAAAGAAGCCTAAATAAGCATACCAACAGTGGTGCGCACCAAACAGGATTGTATGAAAACTCACACAAACACATAGCAAACTACATTTAGATTCTTTTTTAATGTTTAACAACCTATAAGCCTTACAAAGAAGCCTAAATAAGCATACCAACAGTGGTGCGCACCAAACAGGATTGTATGAAAACTCACACAAACACATAGCAAAGTACTTTTACATTCTTATTTTATGTTTAACAACCTATAAGCCTTAGAAAGAAGCCTAAATAAGCATACCAACAGTGGTGCGCACCAAACAGGATTGTATGAAAACTCACACAAACACATACCAAAGTACATTTAGATACTTATTTTATGTTTAACAATCTATAAGCCTTAGAAAAAGGCCTAAATAAGCATACCAAAAGTGGTGGACACCAAACGGGATTGTAGAAAAACAAAGAAATAATGTCATTTTTTACTTCATACAAATACATTAAAATAATATTACATTTTCATTTTTATTTTATATCAGATACTGCGTCAAGAACATCGGACCAGGAGTTTCAACTGAGGACCACACCAGCGGACGAGGACTTTCAACAGAGGACCAGACCATTGGACGAGGACTTTCAACAGAGGACTACACCATCGGACGAGGACTTTCAACAGAGGACCAGACGATTGGACGAGGACTTTCAACACAGGACCAGACCATCAGACGAAGGCTTTCAACACAGGACCAACAAAGATTCTGCTTCAAATCAAACTTCAACCAAGGTACAGTATAACAAGTAAAAAAAGAGAAAAATTAATTAATATTCTTCTTTAATGTTTAACCACCTATAAGCCTTAGAAAATAGCCTACAGAAGCATACCAAAATTGTGGCGCACCAAAAAGGATTGTAGAAAAACACAGAAATAATGCCATTTTTTCATTCATACAAAGACATTCAAATAACATAACATTTTCATTTTTATTTTATAACAGATACTGCGTCAAGAACATCGGAACAGGAGTTGGAACTGAGGACCACACCAGAGGACGAGGACTTTCAACAAAGGACTACACCATCGGACGAGGACTTTCAACACAGGACGAGACCATCGGACGAAGGATTTCAACACAGGACCAACAAAGAATTTTGCTTGAAATCAAACTTCAACCAAGGTACAGTATAAAAAGTAATATCTATCATCTATCTCTTATTTGTCTTTTAGGGCCAATAATCTTTAACAATAAATACAAACTTCAATGTAAACTTAAAAAATAAATTGGCATAGTCCAAAAAAGTCTAAAAACACAGAATCTATATAATTTGTCATTGTAACATTCCAGTCCTAAACCCTAATTTAATTGCCATTTGACAAATTGAATAGTGCTGTAAATAAGGACATAACATCTTTTTTAAAATACCTTTTTAGTTACTGAAACACTTGCTTTTGGATACATGTTTAATAAATAAAAATGTCTTTAAATAATTATCTCATGCCCTTATTTAGACTTTTATTCAATTGAACGCATTGAAATTGATTAACTATAAAATGTTAACACACTATTGATAACTATATGTCATGAAAAACAACTTAACATCTCAAAATAAACTAATGGTACATTATTTTATTTTTACAGATTAACATGGCTGATAATGAGACTAAACAAGAAAAGAAAAGACGCCAAGCTAGAGAACGACGACAGAGAGCAGACAGCCACCAGACACCGGAGAAGAAGGAAATTCGACGAGAAAAAGAACGCAAAAGAATTGCAAGCAAAAGACTGTCACTTGCAGAAATTAAAGAGATGTAAAAAAAAACTACAAAGAAAATAAAGCATTTACAACCTGTTGCTCAAACATCAGATGACATTTTGCCAGAAAAAAGACAAGAGATACCAAAAAAAGCAACAAAGAAAACAAAGCATTTAGAACCGTTTCATGAAACATTAGATGACATTTTACCTCAAACAATACAACATATACCAAGAAAAGCAACGAAAAAAACAAAACATTTAGAACCTGTTGTTGAAACATTATATGACATTTCACCTGATGAATATGAAAGGCAAAATCCTATATGCTTTGCAAATTGTCCTCTACTCAAGTCTTTAGCAGTAGAGGTTCATAGTTGTGGGGACATGACTACTCAATGTCAGTTTTGTGAGGCTTATTATTTTAAACAGGAGAGACCCAGAGATGGACAATTTATTAGTTGTTGTCAAAAAGGCAAGTTCAAACTTCCAGAAAGGAAAGAATTTCCAATTTATTTACAAAATATTATGACTGAACCTACTTTTCCAAACTACAAAAATTTTAAGACAAACATAAGATCCTACAATAGTGCCATATCCTTTGCATCCATGGGGGCAACATTAGCTGCTAATGTACCAGGACATGGTCCTTACTGTTTTAAAGTCCAAGGACAAATTTATCATCGCACTTCCCATTTACATCCAGAGGAAGGAAATAAAAGAAAATTCGCTCAACTATATGTCCTAGATACAATGGAAGCTGTTGACCAACGTATGCAGATGGAAGAAAATAAAAAATGCTTACCCACTGTTTTCATAGAGCTAAATAACATTATGGACAACAATCCCTACAGTAAAGCTTATAAAAAATTGGCAGAAGTAGAAAATGAACAACTACTTCATTCACAAACACATCAATTACCAATGCCGAAGGTTAATATGGTGCTTAAAAGAGACAGACATACTGATAAACGTCGTTATAACTTGCCAACAACAAATGAGGTTGCAATGGTGTTTCACAATGATGAAGGAGAACCACCATTTCAAAGAGACATACGAATATATCCTAGAAATGAGGACCAACCGTTTATTAATATGAGTATCTTAAGTCCAAATTTAGATCCAATGACATATCCCATCTTTTTCCCACACGGAGAAGCAGGTTGGCAACCAAAATTAACTCTTCCCAGTTACCCAAATGCTAAAGCCAGAATCCGAAATAATGTTTCTATGCTTGAATTTAAAGTAGCTCAAATTGCCATTCGCAATGTATTTAATCCAATTTTATGTGGTGGGAAACTAACACAACAATGGATTATTGATTCATATTTGCAAGTTGAGGCAAATAATTTAAACTTTATCAAATATCAACAAGATAAACTCCGTGTAGAACAATATTCTGGACTCATGGACTATGTTGCTGACGTGGCTACAAGCAGAGACATGACAGCTGGCAAAGCCATCATTTTACCATCTTCCTTTCAAGGATCTCCTCGGAATATGAGAGAAAGATATAATGATGCTATGGCTATTGTGACAAAATTTGGCAAACCCGATTTATTTGTGACATTTACATGTAATCCACAATGGCCAGAAATTACACTAAATCTACTTCTTGGACAAACTGCTTCAGATCGACCAGATTTAGTAGCCAGAGTTTTTAAGATTAAATTAAATGAATTAATACGTGACTTCACTATAAATCAGTTTTTTGGCAAATGTCTTGCTTATGTATATACCATTGAATTTCAAAAAAGAGGCCTTCCACATGCACATCTTCTAATAATACTTCAAGAAAAAGATAAATTAGATACTTCAGACAAAGTGGATGCAGTCATTGTTGCTGAACTACCAGATCCAGAACTATATGGTAGACTATATGAGATTGTTACTCATCGCATGATTCATGGACCCTGTGGTGACCTTAATCCACAATCACCATGTATGGAAAATAATAAATGTTCCAAAGAATTTCCCAAAGATTATAGAGACAAAACCTATGCCAATTGTGATGGATATCCACTTTATAAAAGAAGAGAAGGAGATAGTGCCATTATTCGTGGGAAAAAAGTGGACAATAGATATGTAGTACCCTACAATCCACATTTACTCATGAAGTACAACGCCCACATCAACGTAGAAGCCTGCACTTCTATCAAATCCATTAAATATGTCTACAAATATATTTACAAAGGTTACGATGCAGCTACTGTAGTCGTCAAAAGTGCAGACAACCCTGAAAGTAGTGAGTTAGTACATGATGAACTTGCATCTCATGTAGATGCTCGCTATGTCAGTGCGCCAGAAGCTATGTGGCGGCTTTTAAAATTTGAAATGCATGATAGATCACATGCAGTATATAGGTTAGCAGTACATTTGCCACAACGACATTTAGTCTATTTCCATGCTGGAAATGAAATGAATGCATTGGCCCAAAGTGAAGATCGTCACACTACACTAACTGCATGGTTTGCATTAAATTCCACTGATGCTGAAGCAACACAATACTTATATATTGAAATTCCATATCACTATGTTTTTGTGAATGGATTATGGAGACCAAGAAAAACCAGAGGCAATAAAATTATTCCAAGAATTTACACAGTCAGTCCAAGAGATGTTGAACGTTTTTGCTTACGGATATTACTTTTAAATGTTCCTGGAGCACAAAGTTTTGAACACTTAAGAACTGTTAATGACATTGTATATGAATCCTTCCATTTAGCTGCAAGACATAGAAACTTACTCGCTGATGATACAGAGTGGGAAAGATGCTTAGAAGAAGCAGCACAATGTCAAATGCCACGACAGATGAGAGAACAATTTGCTTTTATTTGTATCTTCTCAAATGCTCCAAATGCATTAGCTTTGTGGGAGACTTTTAAAAGTAATATGGCTGAAGACTTTATGCGACGATACAATGAACCCATTGCACACTTAAAAGCGTTAATGGAAATCCAAGAAGTCTTTTTAACTCATGGATTAAGTTGTGCAAGTTTTAATTTGCCTGATCCAGGTCTTATAGATGACATTAACTTTGAAGACTATGACATTCAACTACAAGCAGAAAGAACAGAAGAAAGACTTGCAACTTTAAATACACTACAATTGCAAGCATTTCATGCCATTAAAAATGCTATAGATGATGACATGGTGACAGAGCGTTATTTCTATCTTGATGGACCTGGCGGATCAGGAAAAACATATTTGTACAATTTATTAATGAGTTCAGTACGAGCACAAGGAAAAATAGCAATGGCGTTTGCCACTACTGGAATTGCTGCACTTTTATTAGAAGGTGGAAGAACTGTTCATAGTGGATTTAAACTGCCAGTGCCTATTTTAGAAAATTCTGTGTCAGATATTCGCATGACATCCTTACAAGCAAAGAAATTGAAGAAATGTAAATTAATTATAATAGATGAGGCCACAATGATGTCATGCTATGCCCTCCAATGTATTGACCGTTTGCTTCGTGAAGTCATGGATAATATTTTTCCATTTGGTGGAAAGGTAATGTTGTTGGGTGGCGATTTTAGACAAACATTACCTGTTGTTGTACATGGAAATCGAACTGACATTATCGAAACATGTATAAAGTCAAGTACAGTATGGAAACATTTTACCCATCTTCAACTGCAACAAAATATGAGATCAGAAGGCCAAACTGATTTCAATGATTGGCTTATTAAAATTGGAGAAGGCAGAACAGAAAAAATACTAAATTTACCTGACGACACTGTAGAGATCCCACCTCATATGATTTGTCAACAAGATATTATATCGGCTATATTTGAAGGGAGCATAAATAACGAAGAATATTCCGAGCTTGCCAACCAAGTCATACTGACGTGTAAAAATAAAGATGCATTAATCCTCAATAATAAAATCTTAAAAAAAATTTATGCACCACAAAGAAATTATCACAGTGCTGATTCTGTACTTGCTGATGACAATGAAAGTCAGGCTAACTTTTCCACTGAATTCATAAACTCTTTAACTCCTTCTGGAATGCCACCACATATTTTGCAGCTAAAGAAAGGTGCAATTATCATGTTACTGCGAAATATGAATCCCAAAAAAGGCCTATGCAATGGCACAAGATTAATTGTTCAACAATTAAAGGACCATTTTATAGATGCTGAAATTTTAACTGGGACCCATAGAGGAGAGAGAGTTTTCATACCAAGAATAGATTTAGCACCAAGTGAAAGTAGTCTCCCTTTTATACTTCAAAGAAGACAATTTCCCATTATTATGGCATTTGCCATGACCATTAATAAATCACAAGGTCAAACTTTCAAATCTGTGGGTATTTTCTTGGAAGAACCAGTTTTTGCACATGGTCAATTGTACGTTGCGTTGTCAAGGTGCAAAAATCCACAGGCAATTAAAGTTTACATTGAAAACAATGAAAGTCAAGGTGATTTATTAGAAGATGGACGTATTTTTACTAAAAACATTGTCTACTATGAAGTACTATAACTTTGAAGGATACTAATTAAAGGTGCCAAGATTTTTTAAAAGCATTGCAAAATACATAACAATTGGTTGTTTAATTCAGTCATAATTAATGGAAGTCATGTTTATGAATGATTCGCCTCACAAAATACTTGCCTTGCATTGTTAGTAAAAATTATGTGAAAATGTTAAGTCACTATGTTAATGTTTCTAATGTTACAAGTTTAAAAAATATATTTTGAAGTTATTTCATTCAACATATTACAAAGTGGATGTTAAGAGGTCAAGCACCTTTTAAGTCACAATGTAAATATTGTCTGTTATCTTAAGATTACTACCTACATTAATGTTTATCGCCAATTTATGTGCTCAGTAATAAATTAGTTTAATTACGTACGTTTTAAGAAGAGTTTGACTGTATGCCTTCCTCTACATTCAATGTATATTCAAGTTAACAATTATTGTGATAGAAATTGAATTTTAATACTGATTAATTTAAATGTCAATTGTTTTTACATTCAAATGTTAATACTTTTAATAAAAAATTACTTTACAAAATGTATTCACTATGTTCCTGTTTATAATGTTCAAAATTATACCAATGTTTTGTCAACTTCTAAACTTACATAAAAAATAAAGTTCAAGTTTAAAAATATATACTTTGATGGTTATTGCTTACATATATTTTAAACTTCATGTTAACATTTGCAACGTTTAAAAAAGGCTTTTTACTTTTAGCTTTCCTATTCATTCAATGTATATTCAAGTTAACAATTCTTCAGATACTAATTACATTTTAAAAAACCATTACATCAACATTTTACAAAAATACACGTTCATATTAAAATACTTACAAGTGTCAAAAATATATGTTAATAACTAAACAACTTGACAAACATATACATCACATTGCCGTCATTTTTTGACGGGCAAGTCGCTAGTATATATATATATACTAGCGAATTACCCGTCAAAAAATGACGGCAATGAAATTGTAAGGTAGCTAAATTAGTAAATGAATATAGTGTACCTATTTTGAAGCATTGTGATGAAGAGCTGGCAATCTGTGTTGATGTTGCTGCAGCATTAGTGGTGTGGAGCTGCTGTATAAGCGTGCTGAATGTGTGCAGTGTAACACTGTGCGTGCGCGAGACCAAACCGTTAGCGTAGTCGTGTACTTCCGCATTGGTGTAAAATGGCGAGTAATGTGTGGTATAGGTCTGTATCGGAATATCCGTAGGTGTTTTGTGGTGTTTTGCGAGTTTAGAGTGCTGTAGCCTCGTTTTCGTTTTGTTCGGCGGCCATTTTTTCTCTCGCTTAGATTTTTTTTTAGTCTCTAAAACTGTTTTATTTCGAGTAAAATCGAGGTGTAAGTTGCATTTTTGAGGTCCTGGGTGCTCCCTCTTGGTGTAGGTAAGTTTTTTATGTATGTGCTGTGTGTATGTATTGTGTTTTAAATGTTTGTATGTCGGCGTGTTGCGTCCGATGTTTGCGAGGTCGTAATGTGTGGTAACGTGTTTCGTACGTTGTTTGCGTTCCTCGTAAAATTTAGCGAGTGTCGTAATTTGTGTGTCGTGTTTTTTGAGTAGCGACGTGAATTTTGCGAGGGTTTGAGGCCCTTGCCCAGTGACCTCGCCAGCAACTGAGTCCCTCGCTTGTTTTTATATATCACTGGATAAGAATGGTGTAAATGATCAGTGTATAAGTAAAACAATTAGTTTATCAATGGTAATGTGTAACTCTGTGTGTAATTAGTTTATCAATGGTAAGTGTAACTGTGCTAATCCACCTTAAATGGAAAGGTGGGCATGGTTATTCCAGAGGGGCGTGGCTTGGAGCCGGCTGCTGGTGCATGATTCATAGGCACTCTGACAGTACAGGCCTCTCTCCAGCCCCTTATACCTGCAACATGAGACCCCCAGAGGGCATGGAGCAATTTCAGAGGCAAGGGCAGCATCAGACTCGGGGAGCTGCTGTTCTCCTGCCCGGCTTACACATATGTCACACTGGGGAATCACTGCAAGTACACGGACGGGGGGATAATCAGCCAGTGTGTGCCTCAGTTGCTGGCATGGGGCACTCCATCCCAGCAACTGAGGCCCTTGCCCTCGCTATGCGAGGGCCGCAGGCTCACCGTGTCCTGGGGGCCGTGGATGTCGGGCTCGGCCCTGTCCCTGGGGGCGGGGTTCCCAGCCTCCTCCCTGGGTGTCGGAGGCCTGTCCGGGTGGCTGGTGGACTCCTGTGTGGTGGGTTGTGGGCCTGGCGCGGGTCCCCGGGTCTAGATCACATCTCCCAGCAACTGAGGGCCGCAGCGAGCCCGCAAGCGTGAGCAACGGCCCGTATGCTCACAACTATATATGTGATATATATATATATATCACATCACATATATAGTTGTGAGCGTACGGGCCGTTGCTCACGCTTGCGGGCTCGCGTAGCGAGGGGCGCGGGCAAGGGCCTCAGTTGCTGGGATGGAGCGCCGAAGGCGCTCCATCCCAGCAACTGAGGCCCTTGCTCGCAGCGTACAGCCCGTTGCTCACGCTGAGGCCCTGCAGCCACCTCCTCCCCACAATACCCCGCCGCTGGAGAGAGGGAGCAGAACTCCATGCCCTATTACACCCATCAGACTACTTACATTAATTGGAGCATCTCAATTCACCTCCGCCATGTCTCCCCTGCCTGCACATTTTCTGAACAGCTTCGATGAATGTAAGTAGTCTGATGGGTCTGATCGGGCCCATGAAGGCCTGGCCTTGGGGGACATGAAGGCTTAGCCTGGGGGAACATGGCATCATGGGCTGGAGGCCATAAACGTCGCAACGCAAATAACACGGCACACACATTACGACACTCGCAAACACCATACCACACACGTTCACACACATTACAGCCTCGCAACACTCGGACGCAACTCGCGAACATTACAAAATTAAAAACACAATACATACACACAGCACATACATAAAAAACTTACCTACAGCAACAGGGAGCATCCAGGACCTCAAAAATGCAACTTACACCTTCGTTTCAATAAAAATAAAAGAGTTTGGACAATAAAAAATTTGATATGCGAGAGAAAAAATGGCCGCCGAACAAAACGAAAACGAGGCTACAGCACTCTCAACACGTAAAAAACACCACAACACACTCGCAAAACAACACCCGAAACTCGAAAAACACCACGAAGCACCGACGGCTAATCCGCAAACACCCATAACACAGATAACCCGCCATTTTACGCCAATGCGGAAGTACACCACTACGCTAACGGTTTCGTCTCGCGCACGCACACTCTTACACTGCACGCATTCATCACGCTTACACAGCAGCTACACGCCACTAATGCTGCAGCAATATGAAAACAGATTGTCAGCTCTTCAACACAATGCTTCAAAATAGGTAAAGTATATTCATTTATTCATCTACTATATATTTTAGTATTACACACCAAACAGCATTAGCTACCTTACGATTTGATTGCCGTCATTTTTTGACGGGCAATTCGCTAGTCACAAATAATATTGATATAGTATCAAATGTTGGAATAGGGCAACCTTTGGGAAACATCACAACACAGTCTCATTTGAGATTGAATTAAAAAAACAAAATTTTAAGGGGCCAACAAAAACTCTTAATTTTAAAAGGGTAGATTTTAACGGTCTAAGGGCAGCAATACAAAGTATAGACTGTGACAGAGAACTGATAGGTAAAAACACTGACCACAAGTGGACAACATTTAAATCCCTACTAAATATACATACACATCGGCATATACTGTGTGGGAATAAAAGTAAAAGGAGTAAATCCCATCCAACGTGGCTTAGCAATGATTTAAAGATCAAGATACGGAGTAAAAAACAGGCATTTAAATTATACAAACAAGAGGGGACAGAGACTGCATACAAGGAAATCAACAAGGAAAGGGCTATTAGACTGGCTAACATAGAAAATGGCAAGTTATATGTAAGGAGAGTAAGACTAACCCTAAACATGTGTATAAATATATTACTGGGAAGAAGTCCAGGAAGGAAGCTATAGGAACATTACAATGTGACACAGTCTGATAATTAGTGACCAAGAAAAGGCAGATGAGCTAAATAGGTTATTTTCTTCGGTATACCAGTGATTGGGACACGGCAACATAATGGGGCTACACTACCTTTGCCAAATAATTGGTTAACACAGGAAGTAATCCAAAAGAGGTTGCAAAAAATAAATGTTAATAAAGCCCCGGGTCCTGATGGAATACATCCAAGGGCACTAAGGGAATACATCCAAGGGCACTAAGGGAATACATCCAAGGGCACTAAGGGAACTGAGTTCTGTAATAGCCAAACCATTATATTTAATTTTTCAAGATTTACTCAACACAGGGTCTCTACCAGATGACTGGAGAAAAGCTGATGTGATACCTATATTTAAAAAGGGAGCAAGAGCAAATCTGGGTAATTATAGACCAGTGAGCCTCACTTCTGTAGTGGGGAAGCTTTTAGAAGGGTTAATAAGGGATAATATACAAGAATATGTCTATTTGAACAGGATTATAAGTAGGAGTCAACATGGATTTATGAGGGATAGGTCATGTCAAACAAATCTAATTAGTTTCTATGAGGGGGTTAGTAGGAACCTGGATCAAGGCAACTCAGTGGATGTAGTCTTTTTGGATTTTGCAAAGGCTTTTGATACAGTGCCACATGGGAGACTATTGTGCAAACTAAGAGATACAGGAGTTGCAGTAAATATCTGCTCATGGATTGAGAGCTGGCTAAAAGACAGGAAGCAAAGGGTTGTTGTAAATGGAACATACTCCGATTGGTCTAATGTGATAAGTGGGGTTCCTCAGGGTTCAGTATTAGGTCATCTCCTTTTTAACATATTTATTAATGACTTAGAGGTAGGATTGGAGTGTGGTGTCTCCATTTTCGCTGATGACACGAAGTTGTGCAAGGTAATTAAATCAGATAATGATGTGCTTTCCCTCCAAGGGGATTTACATAAAATTGAGGAATAGGCATCTAAATGGCAGATGAGATTTAATACGAATAAATGTAAAGTTATGCGTCTGGGAAGGAAAAATAGCCATGCAATTTATAATCTTAATGGAGCAAATCTAGGTGTATCAGATATTGAAAGGGGTTTGGGAGCTTGTGGACAACCACCTAGGTAACAGTGCTCAAAGCCAAGCAGCAGCTGCAAAGGCAAATAAAATATTAGCATGTATTAGGAAGGGTATAGAAGCCAGGGAAGCAAATATAATTCTGCCACTATACAAATCTCTAGTACGCCCTCATTTGGAATATGGAGGACAATTTTGGGCACCACTTCATAAAAAGGACATTTTAGAGCTGGAAAAAGTACAGAGAAGGGAACAAAGATGTGACGAGATCAGTCTCGTCACTGCGAATTGGAGAAGCTTGGTTGCCCACATTCTGCCGTTTGACTACGGCCCATGTTGACTGTAACGGATCTACTGGCACCCCGACCGGGTACCTCCGTTGATGGATGCGTCCTAGCTTGCGTCGAGGCCTACAAGCACTGCACCGGACACCAAAACCACCACAGACTCCAAGGATAGTACATCAGGAACAAGCGTTCAGTAGTTACAGCTCAAGGGAGTATGCAAAATCATAGCAATCCCCAGTATGATAGCGAACCCCCTTCAATAACGAGACGAGACTACGTTTTGAAGGGTCAAGTAGAACTATCTTTTAATGACAGGGAATCTCCTTTTATGCAATGGTGCCCTCTGAAGGGCTACACCCACATAATTATCACAGCCAATTATATACATGGTTCAACCCCCACGTCTCCTCCGCTCAGATAACAGGTAACACAATTAAAACAGACACAATTTTAACCACATTCTGGATGTACCCCAAATACAGGGGGTACACCTTTAAGTCCCGCACCATTCAATATCTCTCACCCAGGGGAACAACATATACAAAAATGGCATGAATCAGACCAGGGGTTCAAAAGTTAGTAAAAGTATGTTTTTACACATAACACACAGACATTGCACATATCCCCCATACAATACACATATAGGACAATAGGTGAGTCACACCTCCCTGGCAACTTGGATACAATCAGACATTGATTCAATTACACTTCTTTGTTCTTATCAGAGAATGAAAACACTTTGGAAAATGCAAGGATCCTTTACAACTTTCTTATCTCTTGAATCTCTGTAATAGGATTATCTATTAGCCTAGGTCTGCAAAAGTCTGTCTAATATTCTGAGCCAATATATTCTGCAGAGCATAAACCAGCATACATATAGTAGGATCATATTTTAACCATAATAATCATAAAACAGGATAAAACAGTGATGGGTTCCGCTACATTGACTTTCCCCCTACAAAGACATGGAAGCCATGCTTCATTTGGTCAGAAAGGACTATGATCTAACTTTTGAACCACTGGACCAATTTGTATCATTTTGACACGTTTGTATTTGGAGTATGCTGATTCTGAAAATGTATGTTTTATGTGAATGTGATGCATACTTTTAAAGTTATGAAAAATGTGTAGAAATGTGTTACATATTCTGACCATCCCCCCATTAGGTAAACACTGAGGTAGGAGCTAAGATCATGAACAAGATAAACCTCACAGGGTGTCGCCAGGACTTGAACAAAGGACCAGTATATGGGGTTTCCCCAGGGGCATAGTCCAGGAGAAAAAACAGGAAGTGTCCATGGGGACAGTCTGGGTGAGAATGAGCATAGTAGCCACGCCTGGGGTTGGCCCATGGGAGGAGTCTCATGGTTCCCACATAGGGACCCTGTCTGATTGGCCAGAGGTAATTAGGGGTTGACCAAAGGTAGTCACTGCCCCTACTGTGTATGTGGAAATGGTTTTTATATATGTCTGGGTTTTTAATAAAGAAGGGAGTTCACTGCTTGACCCTCAAACACAGAGCTTATGTCTCATGCTTGGGGGAATTCATGGTATGCTGTTACAGACTGACTGCCAGGAGTGTAAGCATCTTGGGGTGCTTTTCCTGCTCAGCTGCTAGCGGCTATTCGTGAGGTTCCAGTTCAAGGCTTGCAGTATATTACCCTTGGATCCAGTTCTTGGGGGATTGGGTGTCTTGCAGTAGCTGTCCCTATATCACTGGACGGGCGGATCGGCTAAAACGGCCTGGGCGCCCCCTTCTATGTCTGGGGGCTACCGTTACAAAAACTAATAAGGGGAATGGAGGGGCTAAGTTATGAAGAAAAACGAAATAAATTAAACGTATTTTCTTTAGAAAAAAGGCGTATAAGAGGAGATACATCCAGGGTCAGTATAAAGAATTGTCAAGGGAGCTTTTTGTGCCAAGAGATTTTCAACTGACAAGAGGACATCCCTTGAGGTTAGTAAAAAGATTCCACCTTAAAGAAAGAAAAGGGTTCTACACAGTAAGGGTGGTTAATCTGTGGAATTCTCTACCAAAGGAGGTGGTGACAGCGGACTCCATAGATAACTTCCAAAGGGGACTGGATTTATTTCTAATTAGAAAGGAAATTCAGGGTTAACATGGATAATTAGAGAGGCAGTATTGATCCAGGGAGAAGTCCGGTCGCCGGTGTCTGGGATCAGGAGGGAATTGATAAATTTTTTTTTTTTTTTTATATACAACTAATTAATTAATAGTTAATCCGCATATTGCAGATCAAAGGAGATCTTAAAAGGTTGAACTTGATGGACTGAAATAATTTTTTAAACCTTAAATACTATGGGCCTCATTCAATTGAGATTTGGCTAATTGAATAGGGCTCTAAATAAGCATATAGCATATTTTTTTTTAAAGAAGTTTTTAGTTAGTGAAAACCTTGCTTTTGGATAGATGTTTACTAACTAAAAACTTCTTTAAAAAAATATATGCTATGTGCTTCCTTAGAGCCCTATTCAATTAGCCAAATTGCAATTGAATGAGGGCCTATGTAACTATATACATTAAAAAGTGGTATAAAAATACTGAAATAAATATTCATAAAGGCTGCTGGAAAGCCAAGGCGACTGATGTTGTAGCCTAGACAGATGCGCATATTAGCAAGTACTTGTTAGCTACCAAGTGGACATTTTGGCCTTTTTTAACTAGTTGGGATATTTTAGATAAACCTAAGAGGAACTGGAAATATTAGCATCTAATCTCCCAGAATGCTTCATGAGATCTCCCTGTTGCCAGTTTAATCTTGATTCATTCTAGGCTAATCTAAATGGTTGATGTGTTACAATTTCTATCTGGCGAGTTGGTATAAACTACAGGTGGAACGACACTATGGCAGTTATCCAGCCCTACATACTAGAGTAAGGTGGGCAGGTGGAATTCACCCTAGGAGTGATCATCCCTGTCTATTTCAAAAGACCATCGGCCTAACCTTTTTGGGAACCGCCCCATATCATGTTTATACATGGGTAGCAAAATATACAAGAAAAAATCCTGACCCTGCATACATCCCATATAATGGTCAAACCTTTACAGAATTCAGCAATTTCTATTTAGGCCCTCTGGTTCCTAATTGATGGATCCATTTTGTTTCAGCTTGTCTCATGGCGATGGTTCTGCCTCTTCCCCTGTTGTTCAGTTTGACGTGTTCTACTGCTTGTATGGTGATGTTTCTAACGTCTTTATTGTGGGCCTTGGTTGCATGCGCTGAGAAACCATTCTTAAGTAGTCCTCTCTTGGTATTATAAACGTGCTCTCTAAATCTCGTTTTGAGTGGTCTGGTTGTGTGTCCCACATATTGTATTATATGTTAAGGATACAGATATATAAATGCACATATAAATTCAACAAGACATATAGTTTTAAATGATTTGATTGATACTGTTAATGTGCAGGCCACTTTACTGTATAAAGGAAAGAAATTGTATATGTGCGGGCTGTTCAAAAGGTATAAGAAGTTTACAGTATTTTATTTTATTTTATTCTGTCACCACTCTGGAGTACTCACTGTTCATGTATACTTGTTATTGAATAGGGATTGCCACAAATTTATATACAGGAGAGGATCATTTTAATCATTCATATATGGATGTCCTAGCTTATATGTACTAGTGCACGATATTTACAAAATTCACTAAGGCTAACCTGGTTACTAACCAAGACCCTGACCTTAGAGGTCTCTATAGTTACATGTATATATATATATATATACAGTTGCAAGCAAAAGTATGTGAACCCTTTGGCATGATATGGATTTCTCACAAATTGGTCATAAAATGTGATCTGATCTTCATCTAAGTCACAACAATAGTCAATCACACTCTGCTTAATCTAATAACACACAAAGTATTAAATGTTACCATGTTGTTATTGAACACACCATGTAAACATTCACAGTGCAGGTGGGAAAAGTATGTGACCCCTTGGATTTAATAACTGGTTGAACCTCCTTTGGCAGCAATAACTACAACCAAACGTTTCCTGTAGTTGCAGATCAGATGTGCACAACGGTCAGGAGTAATTCTTGACCATTCCTCTTTACAGAACTGTTTCAGTCCAGCAATATTCTTGGGATGTCTGGTGTGAATCGCTTTCTTGAGGTCATGCCACAACATCTCAATCAGGTTGAGGTCAGGGCTCTGACTGGGCCACTTCAGAAGGCGTATTTTCTCATGTTTAACCCATTCTGTTGTTGATTTACTTCTATGCTTTGGGTCGTTGTCCTGTTGTAACACCCATCTTCTGTTGAGCTTCAGCTGGAGGAAAGATGGCCTTAAGTTCTCCATCCAAATGTCTTGATAAACTTGGGAATTCATTTTTCCTTCAATGATAGCAATCCGTCCAGGCCCTGACGCAGCAAAGCAGCCCCAAACCATGATGCCCCCACCACCGTACTTCACAGTTGGGATGAGGTTTTTATGTTGGTGTGCTGTGCCTCTTTTTCTCCACACATAGTGTTGTGTGTTTCTTCCAAACAACTCAACTTTAGTTACATCTGTCCACAGAATATTTTGCCAGTTCTGCTGTGGAACATCCAGGTGCTCTTGTGCAAACTGTAAACGTGCAGCAATGTTTTGTTTGGACAGCAGTGGCTTCCTCTGTGGTATCCAATTTGTGCAGAAATCCAAATCATTCCAAAGGGTTCACATACTTTTGCTTGCAACTGTATATGTATGTGTGTGTATATATATATATATATATATATATATATATTATATTATATGTATATATATATCCATACATTAAAATATTTTATGTCTTATTTTATATAGGTTCTAGTCATCTAGACACATATCCATTTAATAGGTGGAGGCATGTATCAGCCTTTATCCCTATAATGGACAAATAAAAGCTTAAAAATATTATAGTATATAAAGCATACAATCTTTTTGTCCAAAATTTGTGCCTATTATAGGAACACCAATATATATATATATATACAGTGGATATAAAAAGTCTACACACCCCTGTTAAAATGTCAGGTTTCTGTGCTGTAAAAAAATTAGACAAAGATAAATCACTTCAGAACTTTTTCCACCTTTAATGTGACCTATAAATTGTACAACTCAATTGAAAAACAAACTGACATCATTTATCACATTCCAAATCGTCTTATATAGGAGTCAGCATACACCTGCCATAATTTAAAGTGCCTCTGATTAAACCCAAATAAAGTTCAGCTGCTCTAGTTGGTCTTTCCTGAAATTTTCTTAGTCGCATCCCACAGCAAAAGTCATGGTCCTCAGGGGTGTGTAGACTTTTTATATCCACTGTATATATATATATATATATATATATATATATATATATATATATATATATATATATATATATATATATATATATCACATATATAGTTGTGAGCGTACGGGCCGTTGCACACGCTTGCGGGCCCGCAAGCGTGAGCAACGGCCCGTATGCTCAAAAAGCAACTGAGGCCCTCGCGAAGCGAGGGCCTCAGTTGCTAGCATGGAGCCGCGGCCCTCGCGTCTCCTGTAGGACACTGCTGCTGTAATGATGGCCAGTGCTGTGGTGGGACTATGCCTGAAGAGGAGGCTGTGCCAGTGAGCCCATGTGGATGCTTGGCCCCGGGGGTGTTAGGACACTGATCCTGCAGCATGCAGCAGCCACACCGCACGGAGATTCCATGGGCAGACTCTACTGGTGAGTGTGCCCAGCAATGCATGGGCAATGGCACTGAGAGGGTTAACCCCTGCACTGCTATGTGGGCCTGTTCTGGGCCTGCAGGGGTTAATGCTTTACATGCTGAGGGTCAGGTAGTGGTAGATGGGGTCTCCTATAGGCGTCTGGGGTGATATATATGGAGATATAGAGGCCTGCACATATTGCATGTGAAATAACCTATTAATATTAGAATGTTATCATATAGGTTGGAATGGATCTTACTATATGATTGTATAACATGGAAATACCTGCACCTATAGGATTCAGTTATATACTCTGCCTCTGATCTTACCATTCTATGTATCTGACCTTACCATATGTTCTGCACATGATCTTTTTAAAAGTATTTTATATAACATAAATAGTGACCTCCATATCATGCTGCTATATGCCCCATAGATGTGTGTGAAAGATCCATCTGTATAGTATAAGTATTAAACGTGTATGTACCCCTAGCCATGGATATATCCCGTACAATGTCCCCCCATGCATGATGTTTATACTCCTGTTAATGAGAATCGGGTGACAGACTCAATGTGATGTGTGAGTGGTATGTGAGTGGCATGACCGGTGAGTTATGGGGACAAATATGAATATGTGTTACAGATTAGTACCAGCCCCATCTATGAGCAGGGAGTGGCTGGTGCCAGATGTTTGGAGGGCAAAGGTTATCTAATATGCACAGCAGTAGGTCAGACATACAGGCACCAACTATATGGCCTGTCTACAGGGTTTCTCTGCCCCAGAACCAGGGGCAGAGAGAGAGAGAGATGCATGTTCCTCCTTCTCATACCTGGGCAAGAATGAATTAGGTTGACGCCCCTAAAGGCGGCCCCGAGGCGGACACTAAAAGTTCCCACAAATTAGCCCCGTCTGATTAGACAAAGGTAATTAAGTGATTGTAAGAGTTAATCCATTGGCCCAGAGGGGATGGGGGTTTGGCTAAAGGTAGCCACTCCCTATAATGTGTTGTCCAAGGTTTTAAATAAGCTGAACCGATTCAATAAAGTGTTCTTAATTTTCATCACAACTTGAGTAAAGATGTATTATTGACCAAAGGACATGCTGGTAGTAAAGATCGTCAGACTTACTATCCAGGCTGCCCAGCGCACACTACCCAAATGCTGGGACATATAGGTCTTTGTACCTTAACACTGGTGGCAAGTGACGGAATGAACCTCATCGCCCAGAGAGACAACTATATCCAAGATTAATGGAAATACAATACCAAGGGCTGAAAAGGGCTACCCTTAAAGACCTACTGGAACAAAGAGGCAGACAAGCCAGTAATCTCAAAAAAGGGGAGATTATTGCAATGCTAAATGAAATGGATGAAGGAACCAATGGGCCCAGCACAGCTGACAGAACCCCCGAAGAGGCAAGCTTTGACCGGGCGGTAAGAATCAGACTGGCTCATTATGGTCCCAACCCGTCTCCAGAGATCATCAGCCGGGTCATGGACGCTGTGGATGCCAACCTGCGACGCCAAAGCGGTGCTGCGGCAGCTCCAGTTCTAGCATCCCCGGTGGAGAAAAGGAAGGTACAGTTTGCAGCTTTTAAATCCTTCATTGAAACAGAAGGGGAGATTGATGGGTACCTTGCTGATTTTGAGCGGCAATGTGCGCTACACAAGGTACCCGTAGAAGACTGGGTTACTATATTGTCCGGAAAGCTATCCGGCCGGGCCAGTGACGCTTTTCGGGCCATTCCTGATGAGGAGATCGGGGATTATATGGCGGTAAAGGAAGCTTTGCTCTCCCGGTATGCCGTGACACCTGAGGCATACCGGAGGCGGTTCAGAGACACTGCCAAACTAACTGGGGATTCCTACGTTGAATGGGCATGTAAAGTACACCGCACAGCCGCTCACTGGATGGCGGGGTGTCAAGCCGTATCCGGGGAAGAGGTGCTGCAGATGTTCCTGCTGGAACATTGTTTTGAGAAATTATCCCCAGGCGTCAGAGAGTGGGTAAGGGACCGTAAACCCTCCACCCTGCATGAAGCAGCCCGTCTGGCAGATGAGTACACGGATGCCCGTAAACTGGACAGTGCTATTGTTAAGACTCCTGCCAGAGTGGAGTACCGACCAGCAGCACCCCTTCCAGCTAATAACTACCCTCAGCAGCCCCGGTCTAATTCACGGGACTACTCAACGACCATCCGGTGTTTTGGGTGCAAGCAGCTGGGGCACAAACGACCGGAGTGCCCGCTGAATACCGCTAACCAGGCCCAGTCTTGGAGGAGACCCACCAGCGGAAACCAGCGCAACCCTCCGCCTGCTGCCCACTGCGTAGAGGAGGAGGAATGTTGGGGCGTCCTGCACGAGGCAGACCCCGTCCAAGCTGCCCACCGGGATAACCGACAACAACACCAGCAACTCGTCAAAGTGAACGGGAAGGAGGTCAGTGGTCTGCGGGATACCGGTGCAACCATGACATTGCTCCAAAAGCACTTGGTGTCTGAGAACCAACACACCGGAGACACTGTGGCTGTGAGAGTAGCCGGAGGCGCTGTGTTTCGCCTACCCGTTGCCCGGATACATTTGGATTGGGGAGTGGGCGCTCGACATGTGAATGTGGGGATCATGAGGGATTTACCAGCTGATGTCCTCCTTGGAAATGACCTGGCCCCTCTTATCTCCGCATACGCTCCCATGGAAGTTAATGCTGTGACGACCCGGGCCCAGACCCGTGCCGCTGAGACCGACCCACCTGCTGCTGAGACCCAGGTAAGACGCTCTACCCCGACTTGCACCTTAGATCAGACCCCCTTAGGCTGGGATACCCCAGAGACGTACGGGAGGGAAACCCGGGAGGACCCGACCCTGGAAAAGTATAGGGCTAGGGCAAAGGCTGGGGAAGAGGGAGTAGATGGGGAGCGTTACGTGTGGGTGGGGGACAGGCTGTATAGGATCCCTAAACCTTCCCAGAAAAAGAATACCCCTCCGCAGAAACGGCAACTGGTGGTGCCTGCGAAATACCGACAGGAGATTCTGCGGATTGGGCATGATGTGCCATTAGCTGGACATCTAGGCACCCGCCGCACAGCTCATAGGATCACTCAAAATTTCTTTTGGCCCAATTTTAACCGAGATGTGTGGGTATACTGTAGCACTTGTGACACATGTCAACGGGTGGGTAAACGGGGGAATCACCCAAAAGCTAGGCTTATGTCTATGCCTATCATTGGGGAACCCTTTTCCCGCATAGCCGTTGACATTGTGGGTCCCCTGGCCAGGGCTAGCCCATCAGGTAAGAAGTATATTCTCACCGTGGTGGACTATGCCACTCGTTACCCAGAGGCAGTAGCGCTGTCTAATATTGAGGCAGAGACAGTAGCTGATGCACTGGTTAAGATTTTTACTAGGGTAGGGTTCCCTCAGGAGATTCTCTCCGACCAGGGAACTCAGTTTACCGCTGGGCTCACCCAGCAGCTGTGGAAGGTGTGTGGCATTAAACCGCTGCTTAGCTCACCATATCACCCCCAGACTAACGGTCTCTGCGAGCGATTTAATGGCACCCTCAAGCAGATGTTGAGGACCTTTACCGACACTTGCAGAGACTGGGAGCGATTCCTGCCTCATCTGCTATTTGCATACAGAGAGGTGCCTCAGGAATCTACTGGGTTCTCCCCCCTTGAGCTACTCTATGGGAGAAGGGTCCGCGGACCCCTAGATCTCATTAGAGGACACTGGGAGGGAGAGACAGAACAGGAAGGAACTCCCATCGTGCCATATGTTCTGGAACTCCGGGACCGCATAGAGAAACTGTCCCTAATAGTAAGGGGGAATCTCCAGGCGGCCCAGGGGAGACAGAAGAGGTGGTACGATCGGGGTGCCCGACAGCGGGTCTTCCAGGTGGGGCAAAAGGTTTTAGTGCTTAAACCTGTGAAGACGAACAAGATGCAAGCATCTTGGCAGGGCCCGTATAAGATAGTAGCTCAGGTATGTGATACTACCTACCTTATAGCCAGCTGTGCAGATGAAAGGATTCAGCGATCCTTCCATGTGAATATGCTGAAGGAGTATCAGGAGAGACCAGAAGATGTTGCTGCAGTGTGTGCACCGGCTGCAGGTGACCCAGAGAATTTACCCCTGCCTGACTTATTAGAGAAGGACCCCCAGACTGACCTCCCCAGCCTTGTACAGCTAGGGGATCGGTTAAGCCCCACAGAGAAGGTACAGGCCAAACAGCTTCTGTGGGAAAAGCAGGCGACGTTCTCCCAAGAGCCAGGCTACACTACCCTAGCTGTACATAAGGTAGAGACCTCTGGACAGAGTCCCTTACGACAGCCACCCTACCGTATCCCTGAAGCAGTCCGAGAAGGAATGCGGAAGGAGATACAGGAGATGACTCGGCTTGGAGTCATCGAACCCTCGGACAGCCCTTGGGCCTCTTCTGTAGTCCTAGTGCCTAAGAAAGATGGGACCACCCGGTTCTGTGTGGACTACAGGCGGCTCAACGAGCGGACCACCACTGACGCCTACCCAATGCCCCGGGTAGACGAGTTATTAGACCGTATTGCCAGGGGACGCTATCTGACCACCATAGACCCGTGTAAGGGCTACTGGCAGATTCCCCTGGCCGGGGATGCTATCCCTAAGTCGGCCTTCGTCACCCCCTTTGGCCTGTACCAGTTTAAGGTAATGCCATTTGGGATGAAGAATGCTCCGGCTACCTTCCAGCGTATGGTGGATAGACTTCTCGATGGCTTCCAGGAATTTGCTTGTGCATACCTGGATGACATTGCGGTCTACAGTGAGTCCTGGGAAGAACACCTGGTACATGTAGGGGTGGTTCTGGACAAGATTCGGGCCGCTGGCCTGACCTTGAAACCAGACAAGTGCCATCTAGGCATGGCTGAGGTACAGTACCTGGGTCACCGAGTGGGGTGTGGGAGCCAGAGACCTGAGCCAGCCAAGGTAGAGGCAGTGGCTAACTGGCCCACAACTATCACGAAGACCCAGGTGCTAGCCTTCTTGGGGACAGCAGGGTACTACCGACGTTTTGTCCCAGACTACAGTACTATTGCCAAGCCCCTGACTGACCTGACGAAAAAGAATTTACCTAAGCAGGTCCTGTGGTCTCCAGCTTGTGAAGCCGCGTTTCAGGCACTGAAGCAGGCTCTTGTGAATGCCCCTGTCCTGGCTGCTCCAGTCCCTAACAAACGTTTTCTTGTTCATACAGATGCTTCCATGTATGGACTGGGGGCAGTGCTGAGCCAGGTCGGGGAAGATGGAGGAGAGCACCCTGTTGCATATCTCAGCAGAAAGTTATTACCTCGGGAAGTGAGCTATGCGGCAGTGGAAAAGGAGTGTTTAGCCCTGGTCTGGGCATTAAAGAAGTTGAGCCCCTATTTATACGGACAGGAATTTTCCCTTATAACGGACCACAATCCCCTTGTCTGGCTTAACCGGGTCTCAGGAGACAATGGTAGGCTGCTGCGGTGGAGTTTAGCCCTACAACCTTATAACTTCACAATCAGCTATCGACCCAGTAAGCAGAACGGGAATGCTGATGGATTGTCCCGGCAAACGGACATCCATACCACCTCCTAGTCCGGGCATCCCCAAGTTGACCCGCCAAAGGGTCAATCCGGGTCTGCCGGAGTGTCCCACATGGAGGGAGCCGTGTGAAAGATCCATCTGCATAGTATAAATATTAAACGTGTATGTACCCCTAGCCATGGATATATCCCTTACAATGTCCCCCCATGCATGATGTTTATACTCATTTTAATGAGAATCAGGTGATAGAGTCAATGTGATGTGTGAGTGGTATGTGAGTGGCATGGCCGGTGAGTTATGGGGACAAATATGAAAATGTGTTACAGATTAGTACCAGCCCCATCTATGAGCAGGGTGCCAGATGGTTGGAGGGCAAAGGTTATCTAACATGCACTGCAGAAGGGCAGACATACAGGCACCAACTATATGGCCTGTCTACAGGGTTTCTCTGCCCCAGAACCAGGGGCAGAGAGAGAGAGAGATGCATGTTCCTCCTTCTCATACCTGGGCAAGAATGAATTAGGTTGACGCCCCTAAAGGCGGCCCCGAGGCGGACACTAAAAGTTCCCACAGATTAGCCCCGTCTGATTAGACAGAGGTAATTAACTGATTGTAAGAGTTACTCCATTGGCCCAGAGGGGATGGGGGTTTGGCTAAAGGTAGCCACTCCCTATAATATGTTGTCCAAGGTTTTAAATAAGCTGAACCAATTCAATAAAGTGTTCTTAATTTTCATCACAACTTGAGTAAAGATGTATTATTGACCAAGGGACATGCTGGTAGTAAAGATCGTCAGACTTACTATCCAGGCTGCGCAACGCACACTACCCAAATGCTGGGACATATAGGTCTTTGTACCTTAACAATGTGTTTACCATATGTGCTGTCTGGCATTGTACTATATACACTAATGATGTTAGTTAATGCACTGTATATATTCTTACTATAAGCACTGTGTTTGAACCTAATTTCTGCGCAGTATGGGACATTACCATGTGCATTATAATACCTTACCATATGTGCTGTATGACATCTTACCGAAGGCGCTCCTTGCCAGCAACTGCGACCCTCCCAAAATTTACTTATATAACGCAAACAACACGTCACACCAACGACCCTCACAAACAACATACGAGACATGTTAACACTGATTACGACCTCGCAAAAATCGGACGCAACTCGCGAACATGAAAAAAAACCACACAATAAATACACACAGCACATACATAAAAAGCTTACCGACAGCAAGAGGGAGCATCCAGCGCCTCAAAAATGCAACTTACATCTTCATTTACCTCAAAATAAAAGAGTTTACACACTAAAAAATTCTATAAGTGACAGAAAAAATGGCGGCGAACAAAACGAAAATGAGGCTACAGCACTCTAACCACGGAAAACACCACAAAAGACCTTTGGATAATCCGCTAAGACGCATACCACACATTACCCGCCATTTTACTCCAATGTGGAAGTACACCACTACGCTAACGGTTACGGCTCGCGAACGCACACTATTACACTGCACACGTTCATCACGCTTACACAGCAGCTCCACAACACTGCAGCAACATCAAAACAGATTGCCAGCTCTTCAACACAATGCTTCAAAATAGGTAAAGTATATTCATTTATTATTTTCAATTACATATTTCAGTAGGACACACAAAACACCATTAGCTACCTTACAATTCCATTGCCGTCATTTTTTGACGGGCAATTCGCTAGTGTATATATAATCATTGGTGCATACTCTTATATAGAGATATAAATACATTTGAGTGTTTTTGTCAGTACACCTGACACCTCACAGAGGCAATTTCAAGTACACCTCATTGATCATAGAAACACACTATATATTGGGGTGCACTACGAAAACCACAAAGAGGTCTAGAAACATCCCTTCTGACACCTACCGGTGAGAGAGAATCACATCCAGCTGGAGGTCACCAAAGGTGAGAGACAACTCTAGAAGTATATTGTCTAATACTACGAAGAGGCACAAAGTATTCTGCACTTATCTATTGGACTCTCCTCCCCTCACTTCTTTCTTATAACCATGTAGTCCGAGTGAGTTTCTTATGCAGAATTTCTAATGTAAGTGTTACCAGGGCCACACAATGTGTGATGTTTAACATCTGATGTAAATAGTGTAGAGCTCAAGATTATCTAAGTGTATGAACATGGTCTGTACTAGGAGCTTAATAGCAGTGACCATTTAGATAATATTGCTGTTGGTGGTAACGAGGACAGCTGGTAAGGAGAGAATGTTCTTGTGTAGCACATTGCATTCACGGACATCGGACATGTTCCTCTCTCATCCTGTAGGAATACACCATCCTGAAGAAGAATTCCCCCCACATTTACCAGCTGACTGGAGAGGTGAGCACTGCTGGACAATGTGACATTATACCAGGACACAGTGACCCCCATTACTGACCAAGATCTATCTGGACCTGTGACTGGAGAGGTGAGCACTGCTGGACAATGTGACATTATACCAGGACACAGTGACCCCATTACTGACCAAGCTGTATCTGGACCTGTGACTGGAGAGGTGAGCACTGCTGGACAATGTGACATTATACCAGGACACAGTGACTCCCATTACTGACCAAGCTCTATCTGGACCTGTGACTGGAGAGGTGAGCACTGATGGACAATGTGACATTATACCAGGACACAGTGACCCCCATTACTGACCAAGCTCTATCTGGACCTGTGACTGGAGAGGTGAGCACTGCTGGACAATGTGACATTATACCAGGACACAGTGACCCCATTACTGACCAAGCTCTATCTGGACCTGTGACTGGAGAGGTGGGCACTGCTGGACAATGTGACATTATACCAGGACACAGTGACTCCCATTACTGACCAAGCTCTATCTGGACCTGTGACTGGAGAGGTGAGCACTGCTGGACAATGTGACATTATGCCAGGACACAGTGACTCCCATTACTGACCAAGCTCTATCTGGACCTGTGACCGGAGAGGTGAGCACTGCTGGACAATGTGACATTATACCAGGACACAGTGACCCCATTACTGACCAAGCTGTATCTGGACCTGTGACTGGAGAGGTGAGCACTGCTGGACAATGTGACATTATACCAGGACACAGTGACCCCATTACTGACCAAGCTGTATCTGGACCTGTGACTGGAGAGGTGAGCACTGCTGGACAATGTGACATTATACCAGGACACAGTGACTCCCATTACTGACCAAGCTCTATCTGGACCTGTGACTGGAGAGGTGAGCACTGCTGGACAATGTGACATTATACCAGGACACAGTGACCCCATTACTGACCAAGCTGTATCTGGACCTGTGACTGGAGAGGTGAGCACTGCTGGACAGTGTGACATTATACCAGGACACAGTGACTCCCATTACTGACCAAGCTCTATCTGGACCTGTGACTGGAGAGGTGAGCACTGCTGGACAGTGTGACATTATACCAGGACACAGTGACTCCCATTACTGACCAAGCTCTATCTGGACCTGTGACTGGAGAGGTGAGCACTGCTGGACAATGTGACATTATACCAGGACACAGTGACTCCCATTACTGACCATGCTCTATCTGGACCTGTGACTGGAGAGGTGAGCACTGCTGGACAATGTGACATTATACCAGGTCACAGTGACTCCCATTACTGACCAAGATCTATCTGGACCTGTGACTGGAGAGGTGAGCACTGCTGGACAATGTGACATTATACCAGGACACAGTGACTCCCATTACTGACCAAGCTCTATCTGGACCTATGACTGGAGAAGGTGAGCACTGCTGGACAATGTGACATTATACCAGGACACAGTGACTCCCATTACTGACCAAGCTCTATCTGGACCTGTGACTGGAGAGGTGAGCACTGCTGGACAATGTGACATTATACCAGGACGCAGTGACCCCCATTACTGACCAAGCTCTATCTGGACATGTGACTGGAGAGGTGAGCACTGCTGGACAATGTGACATTATACCAGGACGCAGTGACCCCCATTACTGACCAAGCTCTATCTGGACATGTGACTGGAGAGGTGAGCACTGCTGGACAATGTGACATTATACCAGGACACAGTGACTCCCATTACTGACCAAGCTCTATCTGGACCTGTGACTGGAGAGGTGAGCACTGCTGGACAATGTGACATTATACCAGGACATAGTGACCCCCATTACTGACCAAGCTCTATCTGGACCTGTGACTGGAGAGGTGAGCACTGCTGGACAATGTGACATTATACCAGGACGCAGTTACTCCCATTACTGACCAAGATCTATCTGGACCTGTGACTGGAGAGGTGAGCACTGCTGGACAATGTGACATTATACCAGGACACAGTGACTCCCATTACTGACCAAGCTCTATCTGGACCTGTGACTGGAGAGGTGATCACTGCTGGACAATGTGACATTATACCAGGACACAGTGACCCCATTACTGACCAAGCTCTATCTGGACCTGTGACTGGAGAGGTGAGCACTGCTGGACAATGTGACATTATACCAGGACACAGTGACTCCCATTACTGACCAAGATCTATCTGGACCTGTGACTGGAGAGGTGATCACTGCTGGACAATGTGACATTATACCAGGACACAGTGACTCCCATTACTGACCAAGCTGTATCTGGACCTGTGACTGGAGAGGTGAGCACTGCTGGACAATGTGACATTATACCAGGACACAGTGACTCCCATTACTGACCAAGCTGTATCTGGACCTGTGACTGGAGAGGTGAGCACTGCTGGACAATGTGACATTATACCAGGACACAGTGACCCCCATTACTGACCAAGCTCTATCTGGACCTGTGACTGGAGAGGTGATCACTGCTGGACAATGTGACATTATACCAGGACACAGTGACCCCATTACTGACCAAGCTCTATCTGGACCTGTGACTGGAGAGGTGAGAGCTGCTGGACAATGTGACATTATACCAGGACACAGTGACCCCCATTACTGACCAAGCTCTATCTGGACTTGTGACTGGAGAGGTGAGCACTGCTGGACAATGTGACATTATTCCAGGACACAGTGACCCCATTACTGACCAAGCTCTATTTGGACCTGTGACCGGAGAGGTGAGCACTGCTGGACAATGTGACATTATACCAGGACACAGTAACTCTCCCATTACTGACCAAGCTCTATCTGGACCTGTGACTGGAGAGGTGAGCACTGCTGGACAATGTGACATTATACCAGGATACAGTGACTCCCATTACTGACCAAGCTCTATCTGGACCTGTGACTGGAGAGGTGAGCACTGCTGGACAATGTGACATTATACCAGGACACAGTGACTCCCATTACTGACCAAGCTCTATCTGGACCTGTGACTGGAGAGGTGGGCACTGCTGGACAATGTGACATTATACAAGGACACAGTGACTCCCATTACTGACCAAGCTCTATCTGGACCTGTGACTGGAGAGGTGAGCACTGCTGGACAATGGGACATTATACCAGGACACAGTGACTCCCATTACTGACCAAGCTCTATCTGGACCTGTGACTGGAGAGGTGAGCACTGCCGGACAATGTGACATTATACCAGGACACAGTGCCCATTACTGACCAAGATCTATCTGGACCTGTGACTGGAGAGGTGAGCACTGCTGGACAATGTGACATTATACCAGGACACAGTGACCCCATTACTGACCAAGATCTATCTGGACCTGTGACTGGAGAGGTGAGCACTGCTGGACAATGTGACATTATACCAGGACACAGTGACCCCATTACTGACCAAGATCTATCTGGACCTGTGACTGGAGAGGTGAGCACTGCTGGACAATGTGACATTATACCAGGACACAGTGACTCCCATTACTGACCAAGCTCTATCTGGACCTGTGACCGGAGAGGTGAGCACTGCTGGACAATGTGACATTATACCAGGACACAGTGACTCCCATTACTGACCAAGCTCTATCTGGACCTGTGACTGGAGAGGTGAGCACTGCTGGACAATGTGACATTATACCAGGACACAGTGACTCCCATTACTGACCAAGATCTATCTGGACCTGTGACTGGAGAGGTGAGCACTGCTGGACAATGTGACATTATACCAGGACACAGTGACTCCCATTACTGACCAAGCTCTATCTGGACCTGTGACCGGAGAGGTGAGCACTGCTGGACAATGTGACATTATACCAGGACACAGTGACTCCCATTACTGACCAAGCTCTATCTGGACCTGTGACTGGAGAGGTGAGCACTGCTGGACAATGTGACATTATACCAGGACACAGTGACTCCCATTACTGACCAAGATCTATCTGGACCTGTGACTGGAGAGGTGAGCACTGCTGGACAATGTGACATTATACCAGGACGCAGTGACTCCCATTACTGACCAAGCTCTATCTGGACCTGTGACTGGAGAGGTGAGCACTGCTGGACAATGTGACATTATACCAGGACGCAGTGACTCCCATTACTGACCAAGATCTATCTGGACCTCTGACTGGAGAGATGACCACTGCTGGACAATGTGACATTATACCAGGACACAGTGACTCCCATTACTGACCAAGCTCTATCTGGACCTGTGACTGGAGAGGTGAGCACTGCTGGACAATGTGACATTATACCAGGACGCAGTGACTCCCATTACTGACCAAGCTGTATCTGGACCTGTGACTGGAGAGGTGAGCACTGCTGGACAATGTGACATTATACCAGGACACAGTGACTCCCATTACTGACCAAGCTCTATCTGGACCTGTGACCGGAGAGGTGAGCACTGCTGGACAATGTGACATTATGCCAGGACACAGTGACCCCATTACTGACCAAGATCTATCTGGACCTGTGACTGGAGAGGTGAGCACTGCTGGACAATGTGACATTATGCCAGGACACAGTGACCCCATTACTGACCAAGATCTATCTGGACCTGTGACTGGAGAGGTGAGCACTGCTGGACAATGTGACATTATACCAGGACACAGTGACTCCCATTACTGACCAAGCTCTATCTGGACCTGTGACTGGAGAGGTGAGCACTGCTGGACAATGTGACATTATACCAGGACATAGTGACCCCCATTACTGACCAAGCTCTATCTGGACCTGTGACCGGAGAGGTGAGCACTGCTGGACAATGTGACATTATACCAGGACACAGTGACTCCCATTACTGACCAAGATCTATCTGGACCTGTGACTGGAGAGGTGAGCACTGCTGGACAATGTGACATTATACCAGGACACAGTGACTCCCATTACTGACCAAGCTCTATCTGGACCTGTGACTGGAGAGGTGAGCACTGCTGGACAATGTGACATTATACCAGGACACAGTGACTCCCATTACTGACCAAGCTCTATCTGGACCTGTGACCGGAGAGGTGAGCACTGCTGGACAATGTGACATTATACCAGGACACAGTGACCCCATTACTGACCAAGATCTATCTGGACCTGTGACTGGAGAGGTGAGCACTGCTGGACAATGTGACATTATACCAGGACACAGTGACTCCCATTACTGCCCAAGCTCTATCTGGACCTGTGACCGGAGAGGTGAGCACTGCTGGACAATGTGACATTATGCAAGGACACAGTGACCCCATTACTGACCAAGATCTATCTGGACCTGTGACTGGAGAGGTGAGCACTGCTGGACAATGTGACATTATGCCAGGACACAGTGACCCCATTACTGACCAAGATCTATCTGGACCTGTGACTGGAGAGGTGAGCACTGCTGGACAATGTGACATTATACCAGGACACAGTGACTCCCATTACTGACCAAGCTCTATCTGGACCTGTGACTGGAGAGGTAAGCACTGCTGGACAATGTGACATTATACCAGGACATAGAGCTTGGTCAGTAATGGGGGTCACTATGTCCTGGTATAATGTCACATTGTCCAGCAGTGCTCACCTCTCCAGTCACAGGTCCAGATAGAGCTTGGTCAGTAATGGGGGTCACTATCTGGACCTGTGACCGGAGAGGTGAGCACTGCTGGACAATGTGACATTATACCAGGACATAGTGACCCCCATTACTGACCAAGCTCTATCTGGACCTGTGACTGGAGAGGTGAGCACTGCTGGACAATGTGACATTATACCAGGACACAGTGACTCCCATTACTGACCAAGATCTATCTGGACCTGTGACTGGAGAGGTGAGCACTGCTGGACAATGTGACATTATACCAGGACATAGTGACCCCCATTACTGACCAAGCTCTATCTGGACCTGTGACTGGAGAGGTGAGCACTGCTGGACAATGTGACATTATACCAGGACACAGTGACTCCCATTACTGACCAAGCTCTATCTGGACCTGTGACTGGAGAGGTGAGCACTGCTGGACAATGTGACATTATACCAGGACACAGTGACGCCCATTACTGACCAAGCTCTATCTGGACCTGTGACTGGAGAGGTGACCACTGCTGGACAATGTGACATTATACCAGGACACAGTGACCCCATTACTGACCAAGCTCTATCTGGACCTGTGACTGGAGAGGTGAGCACTGCTGGACAATGTGACATTATACCAGGACACAGTGACCCCATTACTGACCAAGATCTATCTGGACCTGTGACTGGAGAGGTGAGCACTGCTGGACAATGTGACATTATACCAGGACACAGTGACTCCCATTACTGACCAAGTTGTATCTGGACCTGTGACTGGAGAGGTGACCACTGCTGGACAATGTGACATTATACCTTGACACAGTGCCCATTACTGACCAAGATCTATCTGGACCTGTGACTGGAGAGGTGAGCACTGCTGGACAATGTGACATTATACCAGGACACAGTGACCCCATTACTGACCAAGCTCTATCTGGACCTGTGACTGGAGAGGTGAGCACTGCTGGACAATGTGACATTATACCAGGACACAGTGACTCCCATTACTGACCAAGCTCTATCTGGACCTGTGACCGGAGAGGTGAACACTGCTGGACAATGTGACATTATACCAGGACACAGTGACCCCATTACTGACCAAGCTGTATCTGGACCTGTGACTGGAGAGGTGAGCACTGCTGGACAATGTGACATTATACCAGGACACAGTGACCCCATTACTGACCAAGCTGTATCTGGACCTGTGACTGGAGAGGTGAGCACTGCTGGACAATGTGTCATTATACCAGGACACAGTGACCCCATTACTGACCAAGCTGTATCTGGACCTGTGACTGGAGAGGTGAGCACTGCTGGACAATATGACATTATACCAGGACACAGTGACTCCCATTACTGACCAAGATCTATCTGGACCTGTGACTGGAGAGGTGAGCACTGCTGGACAATGTGACATTATACCAGGACACAGTGACGCCCATTACTGACCAAGCTCTATCTGGACCTGTGACTGGAGAGGTGACCACTGCTGGACAATGTGACATTATACCAGGACACAGTGACTCCCATTACTGACCAAGCTCTATCTGGACCTGTGACTGGAGAGGTGAGCACTGCTGGACAATGTGACATTATACCAGGACACAGTGACTCCCATTACTGACCAAGCTCTATCTGGACCTGTGACTGGAGAGGTGAGCACTGCTGGACAATGTGACATTATACCAGGACACAGTGACCCCATTACTGACCAAGCTGTATCTGGACCTGTGACTGGAGAGGTGAGCACTGCTGGACAATGTGTCATTATACCAGGACACAGTGACCCCATTACTGACCAAGCTGTATCTGGACCTGTGACTGGAGAGGTGAGCACTGCTGGACAATATGACATTATACCAGGACACAGTGACTCCCATTACTGACCAAGATCTATCTGGACCTGTGACTGGAGAGGTGAGCACTGCTGGACAATGTGACATTATACCAGGACACAGTGACGCCCATTACTGACCAAGCTCTATCTGGACCTGTGACTGGAGAGGTGACCACTGCTGGACAATGTGACATTATACCAGGACACAGTGACTCCCATTACTGACCAAGCTCTATCTGGACCTATGACTGGAAAAGGTGAGCACTGCTGGACAATGTGACATTATACCAGGACGCAGTGACTCCCATTACTGACCAAGCTCTATCTGGACCTGTGACTGGAGAGGTGAGCACTGCTGGACAATGTGACATTATACCAGGACGCAGTGACCCCATTACTGACCAAGATCTATCTGGACCTGTGACTGGAGAGGTGAGCACTGCTGGAGAATGTGACATTATGCCAGGACACAGTGACCCCATTACTGACCAAGATCTATCTGGACCTGTGACTGGAGAGGTGAGCACTGCTGGACAATGTGACATTATACCAGGACACAGTGACCCCATTACTGACCAAGCTCTATCTGGACCTGTGACTGGAGAGGTGAGCACTGCTGGACAATGTGACATTATACCAGGACACAGTGACGCCCATTACTGACCAAGCTCTATCTGGACCTGTGACTGGAGAGGTGACCACTGCTGGACAATGTGACATTATACCAGGACGCAGTGACTCCCATTACTGACCAAGCTCTATCTGGACCTGTGACTGGAGAGGTGAGCACTGCTGGACAATGTGACATTATACCAGGACGCAGTGACCCCATTACTGACCAAGATCTATCTGGACCTGTGACTGGAGAGGTGAGCACTGCTGGACAATGTGACATTATACCAGGACACAGTGACTCCCATTACTGACCAAGCTCTATTTGGACCTGTGACTGGAGAGGTGAGCACTGCTGGACAATGTGACATTATTCCAGGACACAGTGACTCCCATTACTGACCAAGATCTATCTGGACCTGTGACTGGAGAGGTGAGCACTGCTGGACAATGTGACATTATACCAGGACACAGTGACCCCATTACTGACCAAGATCTATCTGGACCTGTGACTGGAGAGGTGATCACTGCTGGACAATGTGACATTATACCAGGACACAGTGACTCCCATTACTGACCAAGCTGTATCTGGACCTGTGACTGGAGAGGTGACCACTGCTGGACAATGTGACATTATACCTTGACACAGTGCCCATTACTGACCAAGATCTATCTGGACCTGTGACTGAGAGGTGAGCACTGCTGGACAATGTGACATTATACCAGGACACAGTGACCCCATTACTGACCAAGCTCTATCTGGACCTGTGACTGGAGAGGTGAGCACTGCTGGACAATGTGACATTATACCAGGACACAGTGACCCCATTACTGACCAAGCTGTATCTGGACCTGTGACTGGAGAGGTGAGCACTGCTGGACAATGTGACATTATACCAGGACACAGTGACTCCCATTACTGACCAAGATCTATCTGGACCTGTGACTGGAGAGGTGAGCACTGCTGGACAATGTGACATTATACCGGACACAGTGACGCCCATTACTGACCAAGCTCTATCTGGACCTGTGACTGGAGAGGTGACCACTGCTGGACAATGTGACATTATACCAGGACACAGTGACTCCCATTACTGACCAAGCTCTATCTGGACCTGTGACTGGAGAGGTGAGCACTGCTGGACAATGTGACATTATACCAGGACACAGTGACTCCCATTACTGACCAAGCTCTATCTGGACCTGTGACTGGAGAGGTGAGCACTGCTGGACAATGTGACATTATACCAGGACACAGTGACTCCCATTACTTACCAAGCTCTATCTGGACCTGTGACTGGAGAGGTGAGCACTGCTGGACAATGTGACATTATACCAGGACACAGTGACTCCCATTACTGACCAAGCTCTATCTGGACCTGTGACTGGAAAATGTGAGCACTGCTGGACAATGTGACATTATGCCAGGACACAGTGACCCCATTACTGACCAAGATCTATCTGGACCTGTGACTGGAGAGGTGAGCACTGCTGGACAATGTGACATTATACCTGGACACAGTGACTCCCATTACTGACCAAGATCTATCTGGACCTGTGACCGGAGAGGTGAGCACTGCTGGACAATGTGACATTATACCTGGACACAGTGACTCCCATTACTGACCAAGATCTATCTGGACCTGTGACTGGAGAGGTGAGCACTGCTGGACAATGTGACATTATACCAGGACACAGTGACTCCCATTACTGACCAAGCTCTATCTGGACCTGTGACCGGAGAGGTGATCACTGCTGGACAATGTGACATTATACCAGGACACAGTGACGCCCATTACTGACCAAGCTCTATCTGGACCTGTGACTGGAGAGGTGACCACTGCTGGACAATGTGACATTATACCAGGACGCAGTGACTCCCATTACTGACCAAGCTCTATCTGGACCTGTGACTGGAGAGGTGAGCACTGCTGGACAATGTGACATTATACCAGGACGCAGTGACCCCATTACTGACCAAGATCTATCTGGACCTGTGACTGGAGAGGTGAGCACTGCTGGACAATGTGACATTATACCAGGACACAGTGACTCCCATTACTGACCAAGCTCTATTTGGACCTGTGACCGGAGAGGTGAGCACTGCTGGACAATGTGACATTATACCAGGACACAGTGACTCCCATTACTGACCAAGATCTATCTGGACCTGTGACTGGAGAGGTGAGCACTGCTGGACAATGTGACATTATACCAGGACACAGTGACCCCATTACTGACCAAGATCTATCTGGACCTGTGACTGGAGAGGTGAGCACTGCTGGACAATGTGACATTATACCAGGACACAGTGACTCCCATTACTGACCAAGCTGTATCTGGACCTGTGACTGGAGAGGTGACCACTGCTGGACAATGTGACATTATACCTTGACACAGTGCCCATTACTGACCAAGATCTATCTGGACCTGTGACTGGAGAGGTGAGCACTGCTGGACAATGTGACATTATACCAGGACACAGTGACCCCATTACTGACCAAGCTCTATCTGGACCTGTGACTGGAGAGGTGAGCACTGCTGGACAATGTGACATTATACCCAGGACACAGTGACCCCATTACTGACCAAAGCTGTATCTGGACCTGTGACTGGAGAGGTGAGCACTGCTGGACAATGTGACATTATACCAGGACACAGTGACTCCCATTACTGACCAAGATCTATCTGGACCTGTGACTGGAGAGGTGAGCACTGCTGGACAATGTGACATTATACCAGGACACAGTGACGCCCATTACTGACCAAGCTCTATCTGGACCTGTGACTGGAGAGGTGAGCACTGCTGGACAATGTGACATTATACCAGGACACAGTGACTCCCATTACTGACCAAGCTCTATCTGGACCTATGACTGGAAAAGGTGAGCACTGCTGGACAATGTGACATTATACCAGGACGCAGTGACCCCATTACTGACCAAGCTCTATCTGGACTGTGACTGGAGAGGTGAGCACTGCTGGACAATGTGACATTATACCAGGACGCAGTGACCCCATTACTGACCAAGATCTATCTGGACCTGTGACTGGAGAGGTGAGCACTGCTGGAGAATGTGACATTATGCCAGGACACAGTGACCCCATTACTGACCAAGATCTATCTGGACCTGTGACTGGAGAGGTGAGCACTGCTGGACAATGTGACATTATACCAGGACACAGTGACCCCATTACTGACCAAGCTCTATCTGGACCTGTGACTGGAGAGGTGAGCACTGCTGGACAATGTGACATTATACCAGGACACAGTGACGCCCATTACTGACCAAGCTCTATCTGGACCTGTGACTGAGAGGTGACCACTGCTGGACAATGTGACATTATACCAGGACGCAGTGACTCCCATTACTGACCAAGCTCTATCTGGACCTGTGACCGGAGAGGTGAGCACTGCTGGACAATGTGACATTATACCAGGACACAGTGACCTCACCATTACTGACCAAGCTCTATCTGGACTGTGACTGGAGAGGTGAGCACTGCTGGACAATGTGACATTATACCAGGACGCAGTGACCCCATTACTGACCAAGATCTATCTGGACCTGTGACTGGAGAGGTGAGCACTGCTGGACAATGTGACATTATACCAGGACACAGTGACTCCCATTACTGACCAAGCTCTATTTGGACCTGTGACTGGAGAGGTGAGCACTCTGGACAATGTGACATTATATCCAGGACACAGTGACTCCCAATACTGAACAAGCTCTATCTGGACCTGTGACTGGAGAGGTGAGCACTGCTGGACAATGTGACATTATACCAGGACACAGTGACCCCATTACTGACCAAGATCTATCTGGACCTGTGACTGGAGAGGTGATCAATGCTGGACAATGTGACATTATACCAGGACACAGTGACTCCCATTACTGACCAAGCTGTATCTGGACCTGTGACTGGAGAGGTGACCACTGCTGGACAATTGTGACATTATACCTTGACACAGTGCCCATTACTGACCAAGATCTATCTGGGACCTGTGACTGGAGAGGTGAGCACTGCTGGACATTGTGACATTATACCAGACACAGGTGACCCCATTACTGACCAAGCTCTATCTGGACCTGTGACTGGAGAGGTGAGCACTGCTGGACAATGTGACATTATACCAGGACACAGTGACCCCATTACTGACCAGCTGTATCTGGACCTGTGACTGGAGAGGTGAGCACTGCTGGACAATGTGACATTATACCAGGGACAACAGTGACTCCCATTACTGACCAAGATCTATCTGGACCTGTGACTGGAGAGGTGAGCACTGCTGGACAATGTGACATTATACCAGGACACAGTGACGCCCATTACTGACCAAGCTCTATCTGGACCTGTGACTGGAGAGGTGACCACTGCTGGACAATGTGGACATTATACCAGGACACAGTGACTCCCCATTACTGACCAAGCTCTATCTGGACCTGTGACTGGAGAGGTGAGCACTGCTGGACAATGTGACATTATACCAGGACACAGTGACCCCCATTACTGACCAAGCTCTATCTGGACCTGTGACTGGAGAGGTGAGCACTGCTGGACAATGTGACATTATACCAGGACACAGTGACTCCCATTACTGACCAAGCTCTATCTGGACCTGTGACTGGAAATGTGAGCACTGCTGGA
>JAPZIH010001176.1:0-50000 GCA_027410445.1 Discoglossus pictus
AAGCAAATTCCGATTATTTTACTTATTTATGTCTGAGTTGCATATATTTATAATATTTGTATGCTATTTAGCCAGTTTAATCTAGGCTGATGATATATCTTTAGATATAGTTCACTATATATCCATCCATAGTTCCACATATTCTGATATCCAGTATGTTATGTCTAACTTCCATATATGGGGTCAATCTCCTATTCCCCATTATACCAGAGGGATATCTATAGTTTTCATGCAGAGTCACAGCAGAAAACTTGGGTACTATTTACATTATAACTCTTTTATACTCCACTGAGGTATATCCCTATCTCTTCCACTAGATTAATAAGATCTTTATTAAATGATTATTCCTCCGTTGTCATTATAACAAAGATATATCTCCCATATAATTCCTCTTTTATGGTTATCCATACTATAGTTTTAATTGTATTATATAGATCATATAAAATATATAGTGTAAGGTGTGACTAGTATAACTCCTATCGTGCTTGGTTATATAACTAATCTATAATAAGGATATATTCCGAAACCAAAAACCAAAAAAACAATATTCCTGTATGTGTGTATTAAACTAAAGTCTAATTCTTAGTGAATCAATAAACGTTGAACTGTGTCCTAATTATATAACATGTATTGGTGCTAATGTCCTCATATACTATGAGGATACCCATAATCAGAAATTATATACAAACTGTGTATAATGTATGTGTTACAGTGAATTTAATAATAAAAAGATCTATATACAATTCTTCCTCTAATTGGAGAGGTTAGAGGTTATGGTATATCTATATCTTGGTGTGATATGAGGAAATCCAGAAAAGCTCCTGTCTTGATATGGGATTATCTTATTCCCTTCTCAGAGGGTGTACTGTTTGATAAAGTGTGTCACTTCTTGCCTATAAAAATGCCTTAAAGGAGAATCCTTCATTGAGACCTTTAGGTGTTTGGGCCTGTAATTCATAAATCCATTTAGATTCCCTCCTAAGTAGTATGTCATCCAGGTTCCCTTTTCTTGGGCCCAATTTTACTCCATCTATTATCAGAAATTTTAAGACAGATGTGTCTTTCTGGTGTTTTAATTTTACATGGCGTGCAATTGGTGTAACGGAGCTGGAACACGCAGTCCAAAATCTCCGCTGGTATACGATAAAATACCCACGAGGCACTACAGTTTCACCATCCCCGACCTCCCATATTGGACGACACACAATTTGGGAGTCAAATGAATACTGACTTTATTTTGTTATTGCAGAAATATTTATACCCATCTCTTCCCACAGGCAATCCACATCCCCCATATTTGGCTGCACAATACCCATAAAGAGAACAATAGGTGGGTCACACCTCCCTGGCAACTTTGATACAATCAGACATTGATTCAATTACACTTCTTTGTTCTTATCAGAGAATTAAAACACTTTGGAAAATGCAAGGATCCTTTACAACTTTCTTATCTCTTGAATCTCTGTAACAGGATTATCTATTAGCCTAGGTCTGCAAAAGTCTGGCTAATATTCTGCAGAGCATCAACCAGCATACATATTGTAGGATCATATTTTAACCAAGAATAATCATAAAACAGGGTAAAACAGTGATGGGTTCCGCTACACACCTCCCCCGTGACCATAAGCCGGCATACACGGTCTGATCCCAACGGATCGGCCTGGGGATGTCCGGACAAAAGTATTTGTTGGTCAATTCTCTAGTTTGACAACCCATCAGCATTACTGCAATTCACATTTACTCACATTTCCCATATCCCCAGATAGCTGGGATCTGAGCGCACAAAACCACCGAATAGCGCTCAGATCCTCTTCACACAGTTCAATTGCCATGTAGCTAAAGTCTTTCCCATAGTCTTTCATTATATGAATGGGCTTCATGGCACAGTTATCTGGGGTATCATGGTTCACACAGGGCAAGTACAGAATGACCCCCCTGTATGTAAAGGGCCAGAATGAGTGACTTACACTCTGGTATGGCCGAACACTGGTTCCAAAGGGCAATATGTACCAGGGCCATAGTCGCAGGGCAGGAGGCTGGCAAACAGTCCTCTCCAAGCCAAAGTGGCGAAGGGCACTTCGTCACACATCTCCCCTTTGGGGGGAAGTCTAACCAGGCACCTGGATATTTCGCTGGGGTGATGGTGCAACACGCTGAGGGGACTTGAGGGGCAGAGGCCCGCGGCACTCTGCCCTGATGCCAGCTCTTCTGCTGGTATAACCTGCAGGACCTCCTGCTCTGTACCAGGGACAAAGGGAGGGCAGAGGCCGACTGCACTCTGCCCCGCTGTCAGCTCTTCTGCTGGGGTACTTGGGACATATTGCGGCTCAATAGCCAGGGAAACGTGGGGGTCAGTGGGGGTTAACATTTCCTCTGTTAACCCTGGGGCCACATTAGAAGTTAGCTGGGGAGGGGAGTTTGTACTTACCCCCTCCTCCGGTTGTCCCAGTGACGGTAGTTGGGGATCTGGACAAGCTGTGGGCGCAGAGACCACGGTCCCATCTGCGCCATCTGGGAGATTGGTGTCTCCCCTGGTTAGGGTAAACTGTCGCTGGGGGGGAAGGATGACACCTTCTGCCCCCTGTGTTTCACACTGCCACTGGGGGGGAAGGACGACACCTTTGGCCCCCTGGAGTACCCACTGACGCTGTGGAGGAAGGTCGACACCTTCTGCTCCCTGGGGTACACACTGCCGCTGGGGGGGAAGGACGACACCTTCTGCCCCCTGGGGTTCACACTGCCGCTGAGGGGGAAGGACGACACCTTCTGCCCCCTGGGGTTCACACTGCCGCTGTGGAGGAAGGTCGACACCTTCTGCTCCCTGGGGTACACACTGCCGCTGGGGGGAAAGGACGACACCTTCTGCCCCCTGGGGTTCACACTGCCGCTGGGGGGGAAGGACGACACCTTCTGCCCCCTGGGGTTCACACTGCCGCTGGGGGGGAAAGGACGACACCTTCTGCCCCCTGGGGTTCACACTGCCGCTGGGGGGAAAGGACGACACCTTCTGCCCCCTGGGGTTCACACTGCCGCTGAGGGGGAAGGACGACACCTTCTGCCCCCTGGGGTTCACACTGCCGCTGGGGGGAAAGGACGGCACCTTCTGCCCCCTGGGGTTCACACTGCCGCTGAGGGGGAAGGACGACACCTTCTGCCCCCTGGGGTTCACACTGCCGCTGGGGGGAAAGGACGACACCTTCTGCCCCCTGGAGGGCCGGTAGAGAGACCTCGGTCCCATCTCTACCTGCCATCTGGAGGTCATCCCAGGACCAGTCAATGAAGTCTGGTTCTGCTTGTCGAGTAGGTTGGGGCTGCACAAGGCTGAGCAGGTGTTGGTAGTCCTGCTCCAGCTCCCACTCTCTCGTTACCAGGTGGGTCATGTCTTTGCTCACCTCGCCTTCGTCATCCCAGACATACATGCCCATCCGGTAGTCGTAGATGTCCCAAAACCTAGACCCCTCCGTGCTGCCAAGATCAATATCGTCCTCCAAGGCATCCCATAATAAACCCGGGCCATCATAATCATCCCCCTCCGGTAAGTCGTGTTCAGCCGTCCAGGGGGTAAGTCGAACGGTATACCACCAGAGGGCCTGGTATGCGTTGTCTAGCCAGATCTCTCGCCATACCAGGGTCTCTAGTCTTGTCACCCACTCATCCAGGGGCTGCTCTCCCAATAGATACATCCGCATCGCCACACGCTTCTGTAGCCGCTGCTCATCACTGGGGAGACTCTCACCTCGCCGCCATTGGGCATCTTGCAGGGCATCATACCAGAGTTCCATTCTGTCTGTCTCCCTGTAGTCTGCGGCCTCCTTCTCATCCTCATCATGGAACGCTGTCCAAAAACTAGCCGGTTCCATCCTGCTGTAGCCAGGGGCGCTGTACGGATACTAGCGTTGCCCTCAATTTGTACTCCACGGAATGGTGTCTCCTGTAGCTGTCCTTCTGACCGTGGGAACAATTCCACCACTTGCCAACAAATGTAACGGAGCTGGAACACGCAGTCCAAAATCTCCGCTGGTATACGATAAAATACCCACGAGGCACTACAGTTTCACCATCCCCGACCTCCCATATTGGACGACACACAATTTGGGAGTCAAATGAATACTGACTTTATTTTGTTATTGCAGAAATATTTATACCCATCTCTTCCCACAGGCAATCCACATCCCCCATATTTGGCTGCACAATACCCATAAAGAGAACAATAGGTGGGTCACACCTCCCTGGCAACTTTGATACAATCAGACATTGATTCAATTACACTTCTTTGTTCTTATCAGAGAATTAAAACACTTTGGAAAATGCAAGGATCCTTTACAACTTTCTTATCTCTTGAATCTCTGTAACAGGATTATCTATTAGCCTAGGTCTGCAAAAGTCTGGCTAATATTCTGCAGAGCATCAACCAGCATACATATTGTAGGATCATATTTTAACCAAGAATAATCATAAAACAGGGTAAAACAGTGATGGGTTCCGCTACAATTGGTGTATCATATTCATTCGTAATTGAGCAGATGTGTTCTCCCATCCTACGTCTGAATTCTCTGCTCGTTTTACCGACGTAGATTTTCAGGCAAATGCATTGTATCACATAAATAACTCCTTTGGTTTTGCAGTTATAGAACTCTTTTATAGGATATTTTTTACCTGATGTTGGGTGGATAAATTCCTTGCAAGGTTTTATAAATTTACAATATTTACACCGTCCACATCTATAACATCCAATCAAAGGTTTAAGCCATGTTTGTTCATTTTGTTTATGTTCTGAGAAGTGGCTATGTACAAGCAGATCTCTCAGATTTGGGCTCCGTCTATATGTTATTGAACTTTTCGTGGAGACCTTGGTTTTTAGGTCCTCATCAGCCGTTAATAGATACCAAAATCTAGAGAAGATGTCTTTAATTTCTCTTGCATTATATCCATATGTAAGTATACATCGTATTAGGTCTTCTTCTTCACTGGAATTTTCCTCTTTCTCTATTTGTGATTCTTCCATTTTTGTCTTTCGTGTATATTTTCCTTGAATATTTAGGAGATCTGTTCTTTTAACATTCAGGGCATATTGATATGCTTTTTTAAGGCATTTGTTTGAATATCCCCTACTTTTGAAACGTTTCATAAGTTTGTCAGCCTCTAACTTGAAAGAGATGTCATCACTGCAATTTCTTCGGATACGTAGATATTGGCCTTTTGGTATACCTCTTTTTTGGGGTTCATAATGTTGACTTGACCACTCTAGTAAACTATTGGATGCTGTATCTTTCCTGTATGTGGTCGTACTGATATTTCCCAGGTGATCCTTCATTATTTTTAAGTCCAAAAAGGCCAACTCAGTTGAGTTTATTTCATATGTAAATTTTAGGCCTAAGGTGTTGTTATTAAGGGTATCTATGAAGAGAGATAGTTCCTCCTTTGTTCCGGTCCAAAAGATAATTATGTCATCTATAAATCGTCTCCACATTAGTATATGATCTGTCATATCTTTCTTGGTTTCCTCAAATACCCATCTTTCTTCCCACCACCCTAGAAATAAATTTGCATAATTTGGGGCACATGATGTCCCCATTGCTGTGCCCTTAATTTGATGTATCCATTTATCAGCAAAGATGAAGTAATTTCTAGTTAGTATATATTCAAGAAGATTTAATAGGAACTTATTGAATTGTTCCATTTTCGTTCCTTTGGTTCTTAAGAAGAAGCCCACAGCTTCAATGCCTTGTATATGTGGTATAGAGCTATATAGTGCTTCTACATCTATGCTCACGAGCCATGTTTTAGTTGGTACTATTATGTCTTCCAATTGCTTCAATATGTCTGTTGTATCCTTGATATATGAGGGAAGACCTGTGACTAGATCTTTCAGATGGTAATCCAGGAATCTACTGATATTTTCGGATAAATTATTGTTCCCTGATACAATTGGTCTACCAGGTATTGGTGACATCTTTTTATGCACTTTTGGAAGTGCATAGAAAGTAGGGATTGTGGGGTTATTTGGTAGTAGATAGTCATATGTATTTTTATTTATTATTCCTTCTAGCAATGCTTTATCAAGCACTGATTCAAGTTCTTCTCTATATATGTTTGTAGGGTCTGCACTCAGTGTTTCATAAGTTGATTTCTCTTTTAGAATCTTCTCACACATTCTTTTGTAGTCTTCGTTTGCCATTACTACAATATTTCCCCCTTTATCCGCTGGTTTTATTTGTATATTTTTACAATCTTGGAGCTCCTTTAATGCTGCATTTTCCTTTCTACTTAGATTATATGTGGTTTTCTGCTTAGATGTATATAGATTTTCCAATTCTCTTGTAACTTGTTGTATAAAGACACTAATATTTGGATAGTCCTTAATTTGAGGAGTGAATTTACTCTTTTTTTTCCATATTTTTGGTGTTCCTGATTCTGATATGGATGCATTCTCATTTTCCTCTATTAGGGCCATCATATCCATAAATGTGTCTTGATCTTCCTTATCAATGTTTAAATAGGCATACTCTTTCATGTTTTTATTTTTATAGAATTTATGAAGTGCCAATTTCCTTCCAAAGAGATTTAAATCTTTTATGTTTGTAAAAAGTTCTACTTTGGATGACGGAACAAAAGAGAGGCCTCTTTTTAGGACAGCTTTATGTGTTTCATTTAGTGCAAAAGTTGATAGATTTATTATTTGTAGGGAATCTTCTAAATCAGAGGCATTCGGACTTAATGTGGTGGTCCTTGATATCGATTTGGTCTTATCTGTGTATTGGTTGCTTTCCTTTTTCCTCTTAGGATATATTGGCCTCTGTCTAAAAAAGCTTTCTCTTGTCTCTGTTCATGTTCCTGCATTGACCTAGTCCTTAAACCTCTTTGTATTCCATCTGTACTTGTACCAGTTCCCAATCTCATGTTTGGGTCTTCAATATCTGAAGTTTCATATTCTGATGAGCTTATGTCAGAGGATATCTTAGTTCTATTTTGCCTCTGGGTGGGTTTATATACCCTGTTATTTTTATAATCACCCTGATCTCTCATGAATTTCTTCTGCTTTCTAGATTTTATTTCATTTTTAAATCTCTCCAGATTTTCAGTCAGTTTCTGGCAATTCGTTTCATATTCTGGTTTTTCTTTAAAGGATTCAACCAATTTCTGGCTTTTGTCTAGGTCATTGCTGAACATTTCTAAGTGTTTTTTTTCTGTTTGCACTATTAAGTCCATTAAATCTAATGAACATTGTGATAGAATGTCTGTCCATTTTTTTTAAAAATCATCATTGATTAAACTTGTTGCTGGCATTATTTTAATCCTCAGGCCTCTCGGAATAATCTTTTGTTTTATGTAATTTTCAAGGCTTGTCATTTCCCATACTATTTTCACTTGCTTTTTCAAATTTTTATTCAGGTCTCTAAATGCAATTTTGATGTTAATATCCTCATCTTCCTTTTCTATGGCTCTAAAGTTGAAACTTTCTGCTGCTTCATTATGTAAGTTGGTGAATTTCCAACTATCTATATTTAGACTCGCCATCTTGTTTGGAATACACAGTTTTAAGGGAGGATAGCCTTAGATCCTGAATTCAATTTATACCCAAAATTGTGGATTGAACCACTTATATATATTCTTTGTAGTGTTGGGAAATAATAGTTATTATTTCTCTCGGTGCATAACACCTATTCATATATAATATTAAAGAACCAGAGAAATCAAAACAATAAATCTTTATTTAATTACTTGAAGACAACGTCGATTAAAAACTTGTTTAAAATCAAGGGAATAGGAAATAATTCCTTAAAAACAATTAATATTGACTCCCTTTATATTGCACCCTAGACCAGTTACTGAGAGATAAATTCAGTGTTATAATCTCTTCTATTATGTCTTATAAGGTGCTTTGACAATTGTAAAGCTGGCTTCCTGGTGTATATATATGTGTATCTCAAAAGAGGTTTTACTTAATTTATATCCAAAACAGTAAGTCCTACAAATTCCTAGTCCATATATGAATCTGGTAGCTTATCATGCCCTTTTATATGTGGGCTACAATATTTGTGTCTGATCTAATCGCAGTTCTTATATACAGAGTTGTTCACCATTTATATGTAAGATGACATTTATCTTTATATCCACATTATTGTCTGCATTGATCTAATTTGCAGCGTTCTGTGGTTTAAAACAGTCTATGCTGCTTGTTAGGGCTCAATGTGGATCTAGTTTGCAGCGTCCTGTTATTTGACACAGACATTCTATCACAATGTTCATTAGATTTAATGGACTTAATAGTGCAAACAGAAAAAAAGCACTTAGAAATGTTCAGCAATGACCTAGACAAAAGCCAGAAATTGGTTGAATCCTTTAAAGAAAAACCAGAATATGAAACGAATTGCCAGAAACTGACTGAAAATCTGGAGAGATTTAAAAATGAAATAAAATCTAGAAAGCAGAAGAAATTCATGAGAGATCAGGGTGATTATAAAAATAACAGGGTATATAAACCCACCCAGAGGCAAAATAGAACTAAGATATCCTCTGACATAAGCTCATCAGAATATGAAACTTCAGATATTGAAGACCCAAACATGAGATTGGGAACTGGTACAAGTACAGATGGAATACAAAGAGGTTTAAGGACTAGGTCAATGCAGGAACATGAACAGAGACAAGAGAAAGCTTTTTTAGACAGAGGCCAATATATCCTAAGAGGAAAAAGGAAAGCAACCAATACACAGATAAGACCAAATCGATATCAAGGACCACCACATTAAGTCCGAATGCCTCTGATTTAGAAGATTCCCTACAAATAATAAATCTATCAACTTTTGCACTAAATGAAACACATAAAGCTGTCCTAAAAAGAGGCCTCTCTTTTGTTCCGTCATCCAAAGTAGAACTTTTTACAAACATAAAAGATTTAAATCTCTTTGGAAGGAAATTGGCACTTCATAAATTCTATAAAAATAAAAACATGAAAGAGTATGCCTATTTAAACATTGATAAGGAAGATCAAGACACATTTATGGATATGATGGCCCTAATAGAGGAAAATGAGAATGCATCCATATCAGAATCAGGAACACCAAAAATATGGAAAAAAAAGAGTAAATTCACTCCTCAAATTAAGGACTATCCAAATATTAGTGTCTTTATACAACAAGTTACAAGAGAATTGGAAAATCTATATACATCTAAGCAGAAAACCACATATAATCTAAGTAGAAAGGAAAATGCAGCATTAAAGGAGCTCCAAGATTGTAAAAATATACAAATAAAACCAGCGGATAAAGGGGGAAATATTGTAGTAATGGCAAACGAAGACTACAAAAGAATGTGTGAGAAGATTCTAAAAGAGAAATCAACTTATGAAACACTGAGTGCAGACCCTACAAACATATATAGAGAAGAACTTGAATCAGTGCTTGATAAAGCATTGCTAGAAGGAATAATAAATAAAAATACATATGACTATCTACTACCAAATAACCCCACAATCCCTACTTTCTATGCACTTCCAAAAGTGCATAAAAAGATGTCACCAATACCTGGTAGACCAATTGTATCAGGGAACAATAATTTATCCGAAAATATCAGTAGATTCCTGGATTACCATCTGAAAGATCTAGTCACAGGTCTTCCCTCATATATCAAGGATACAACAGACATATTGAAGCAATTGGAAGACATAATAGTACCAACTAAAACATGGCTCGTGAGCATAGATGTAGAAGCACTATATAGCTCTATACCACATATACAAGGCATTGAAGCTGTGGGCTTCTTCTTAAGAACCAAAGGAACGAAAATGGAACAATTCAATAAGTTCCTATTAAATCTTCTTGAATATATACTAACTAGAAATTACTTCATCTTTGCTGATAAATGGATACATCAAATTAAGGGCACAGCAATGGGGACATCATGTGCCCCAAATTATGCAAATTTATTTCTAGGGTGGTGGGAAGAAAGATGGGTATTTGAGGAAACCAAGAAAGATATGACAGATCATATACTAATGTGGAGACGATTTATAGATGACATAATTATCTTTTGGACCGGAACAAAGGAGGAACTATCTCTCTTCATAGATACCCTTAATAACAACACCTTAGGCCTAAAATTTACATATGAAATAAACTCAACTGAGTTGGCCTTTTTGGACTTAAAAATAATGAAGGATCACCTGGGAAATATCAGTACGACCACATACAGGAAAGATACAGCATCCAATAGTTTACTAGAGTGGTCAAGTCAACATTATGAACCCCAAAAAAGAGGTATACCAAAAGGCCAATATCTACGTATCCGAAGAAATTGCAGTGATGACATCTCTTTCAAGTTAGAGGCTGACAAACTTATGAAACGTTTCAAAAGTAGGGGATATTCAAACAAATGCCTTAAAAAAGCATATCAATATGCCCTGAATGTTAAAAGAACAGATCTCCTAAATATTCAAGGAAAATATACACGAAAGACAAAAATGGAAGAATCACAAATAGAGAAAGAGGAAAATTCCAGTGAAGAAGAAGACCTAATACGATGTATACTTACATATGGATATAATGCAAGAGAAATTAAAGACATCTTCTCTAGATTTTGGTATCTATTAACGGCTGATGAGGACCTAAAAACCAAGGTCTCCACGAAAAGTTCAATAACATATAGACGGAGCCCAAATCTGAGAGATCTGCTTGTACATAGCCACTTCTCAGAACATAAACAAAATGAACAAACATGGCTTAAACCTTTGATTGGATGTTATAGATGTGGACGGTGTAAATATTGTAAATTTATAAAACCTTGCAAGGAATTTATCCACCCAACATCAGGTAAAAAATATCCTATAAAAGAGTTCTATAACTGCAAAACCAAAGGAGTTATTTATGTGATACAATGCATTTGCCTGAAAATCTACGTCGGGAAAACGAGCAGAGAATTCAGACGTAGGATGGGAGAACACATCTGCTCAATTACGAATGAATATGATACACCAATTGCACGCCATGTAAAATTAAAACACCAGAAAGACACATCTGTCTTAAAATTTCTGATAATAGATGGAGTAAAATTGGGCCCAAGAAAAGGGAACCTGGATGACATACTACTTAGGAGGGAATCTAAATGGATTTATGAATTACAGGCCCAAACACCTAAAGGTCTCAATGAAGGATTCTCCTTTAAGGCATTTTTATAGGCAAGAAGTGACACACTTTATCAAACAGTACACCCTCTGAGAAGGGAATAAGATAATCCCATATCAAGACAGGAGCTTTTCTGGATTTCCTCATATCACACCAAGATATAGATATACCATAACCTCTAACCTCTCCAATTAGAGGAAGAATTGTATATAGATCTTTTTATTATTAAATTCACCGTAACACATACATTATACACAGTTTGTATATAATTTCTGATTATGGGTATCCTCATAGTATATGAGGACATTAGCACCAATACATGTTATATAATTAGGACACAGTTCAACGTTTATTGATTCACTAAGAATTAGACTTTAGTTTAATACACACATACAGGAATATTGTTTTTTTGGTTTTTGGTTTTTGGTTTCGGAATATATCCTTATTATAGATTAGTTATATAACCAAGCACGATAGGAGTTATACTAGTCACACCTTACACTATATATTTTATATGATCTATATAATACAATTAAAACTATAGTATGGATAACCATAAAAGAGGAATTATATGGGAGATATATCTTTGTTATAATGACAACGGAGGAATAATCATTTAATAAAGATCTTATTAATCTAGTGGAAGAGATAGGGATATACCTCAGTGGAGTATAAAAGAGTTATAATGTAAATAGTACCCAAGTTTTCTGCTGTGACTCTGCATGAAAACTATAGATATCCCTCTGGTATAATGGGGAATAGGAGATTGACCCCATATATGGAAGTTAGACATAACATACTGGATATCAGAATATGTGGAACTATGGATGGATATATAGTGAACTATATCTAAAGATATATCATCAGCCTAGATTAAACTGGCTAAATAGCATACAAATATTATAAATATATGCAACTCAGACATAAATAAGTAAAATAATCGGAATTTGCTTCTGTTTTTAAATTTGTGGGATCTGTCATACCAGACCTATACATATTGCCCCTTCACTTGCTAATAAAGGCAAAGGGTAACCATGACTACTGTCCTATTATAAATAGGAGGCATCGTTGAGGAGATCGCCTTCCCCCTTTGAGAAAGTCACTCCCACGTGACGAAACGTACGTCAGGGCAGCGTCTGACGTCAGACGCTAACGTTGTAACAAGCAAGTGCTTCCCATGTAGCTGAACGCAGCTCCGTGATCTCTAAGTCCTTACCAGTCCTAAAACTGGTGCTTTAGCCCTAGCACACGGTAGTGTCCGGTGCTAAGTTAAAAACAAACAGCGCAGACCGATATATCACAGGACGTTGCAAATTAGACCTTTAAGTCCTTGTTAGTAATATATCTGGCGCTTGAAGTGCAGTGCACAGGTATTGCCCGGTGCTGAGCTGTAACAAGCAGCATAGGCTGTGTCAAATAACAGGACGCTGCAAACTAGATCCACATTGAGCCCTAACAAGCAGCATAGACTGTTTTAAACCACAGAACGCTGCAAATTAGATCAATGCAGACAATAATGTGGATATAAAGATAAATGTCATCTTACATATAAATGGTGAACAACTCTGTATATAAGAACTGCGATTAGATCAGACACAAATATTGTAGCCCACATATAAAAGGGCATGATAAGCTACCAGATTCATATATGGACTAGGAATTTGTAGGACTTACTGTTTTGGATATAAATTAAGTAAAACCTCTTTTGAGATACACATATATATACACCAGGAAGCCAGCTTTACAATTGTCAAAGCACCTTATAAGACATAATAGAAGAGATTATAACACTGAATTTATCTCTCAGTAACTGGTCTAGGGTGCAATATAAAGGGAGTCAATATTAATTGTTTTTAAGGAATTATTTCCTATTCCCTTGATTTTAAACAAGTTTTTAATCGACGTTGTCTTCAAGTAATTAAATAAAGATTTATTGTTTTGATTTCTCTGGTTCTTTAATATTATAGAGGGATGGGTAGGCACAATATCTGGACTGTTCGGATCAGGGATGTCTATCTGGAACAGAGCAGATATTGAGGCCTTATATGATAACAGTGAGAAACTTAGGGACGCCCTAAGCCAGAAACTCTTAAAACCAATAGTTAGGTCACAATTAGAGGTAGAAAATGAGGAAATAATCACTATATATAATATTCACACAATAGCATCCATTTTCACACAGTTACAGGACAAAATAAATAGAATAATAGAAATAAATAACAGTGAAGCCCAGGAAAATAAAATAGGAAAAGCCATTGCATGTGTAGGTTATGGGGATTACTTACTCAGCAAACTTACTGATATCCTCAGAGATATTGAACTTGAACGTATTTTTGATTTTATTACAGATGACCAGATTTGGAAATGGTATGGCAAATCTGGAACTGGTGTGACCATGTACACTATTCGTGATTTGGGTAAAATTACCAGACACACAACAGAGAATGACAACCCTTTTAGCTTGAAAATACCTCTTACCATTTCGTTACCTATCGTGTCTACAGAAGAAATATACAGAGACTTGGTGCAGATACATTCCCTTGGAAATCTTGATGGACATGTGTTAAAAGAATTCCACGATCCACCCCAACTAATGGTCAAACAGTCGTCTGGTGAATGGAAGACAACACATATGTCTTGTTGTACTAAGCAAAATGAACAATATGTATGTAGGTGTAACGTCATGGACACTGCCGAACCTCCATGTGGATTTTCATCAAAGAAAGAAGAGTTAAACCAAGAGGCTTCTTCCAAAATCTGTGCAATAAAATTAACAAGGTGGCATGAGGGGATGACCAGGGTAACATACGTTGGAGAGGGCAAATTTTGTATTGTGTCAACTGGATCCAGTTTGATATATGGGAATCGAGAGTGTCAATTTCAAAATCCAAATTTTTGTCTGATGGTCAACAAAATTTTGAAAATCAATGGTCACACAGTTCTCCCAGTCCCAGTTTACCATGACATTTCCCAAATCAAGGTAAGGTTAAGGTATGAAGAGGAAATCAGTAGGTCTGTACCAGAATTCAAAATTCCTATACCACCATTATCAACAGACTTACATATGTTAATGGAAAGAACACCACAACATCTGTTACAGGTCAAACAGCATACAAAGATGGTGGAGAATGCTATTGATGAACTATCCAAAACAACCTGGGATTCTATTTATAATGCATCTCAACATCCGATGTTACGTCTAACCTTTAAAATACTCATTCTTATTCAGGCTGCCATTATACTATTTGGACTTATTGTATTCTGCCGAATCAAATCAAAGGTTAAAACTATGGAAAGACTATTATACAGAAAAATATAATCAAGAGAGAGCTCATGATTTGAAAATTAATTCACTCTCTAGGTGGGGAATATATAAGAAATTGGTCATACATATTGGCCTACAATACATTATGATAATGTTATTATTTTCTCTCTCTTCCTTTATATATATATATATATATATATATATATATATATATATATATATATATATATAGATAGATAGATAGATAGATAGATAGATAGATATGTGTGTGTGTGTGCAGATATATAAATGTCATTAAGAGGTCAGTCAGTCATTCCCGGGTTAAATTCCAAAAGAAACACATCAAAGGGGTGAGAAAAAACACATAATTGCAATTTTCACATCTGTCAAGATTTATGGGGTCTATTCACTTAAATACAGGGCACCACCCGTGGAGATGATAATCAATGATAATGGTAATAGTTTTAGTACAGTTGACTAAAGAGATCTATTGATTAAGATTGTGAGAAAGTCAGAAGAGGCTACTCTGTCAACAGATCCAATTAAGATATAGAGGGGGGGAGACAGCCCAAATATCATATAAAAAAACAGCTTAAATTCACAATGGCAGAAGGAGAGGGGACATAGAGATCCCACACAGAGGGGTTCTGAGGTGACCAGTAGACCATAGGTGGTAACTATACCTCTAAATATTTTTGATCCACGCAGGGTAATTATATTGCATGTCTGATTAATGACTAATACTTTTTCTTTCTCCCTGTATACTGATGATATATATATTGGGGTAAAAATATTAATTACTGTTTTCTTTCTTGCTGTATACCAATGATATGTGGATATATATATATATATATATATATTAATTAATGTTTTGTTCTTTCTGGATACTGGTGAAATGTTTGCTGTTTTTCTTTCCTCTTGAAGGGTTAAAAATAATTTAGGTGTTTTCTTTTTGTAGGAGCCAGCCATTAAATATCAACTAATTGTGCTTATATATAAATATATAGGATATATTTTGTTTATATTTTATTATTTCATAAAACTTTACATTTGTGATTATTTGTTTTTGTGTTACTTTGTTTTCCCACACGTTCTTTTATGATTGTTTGTTTTTGTGCACAGAAATATATAAATATATGTTAATTCATAAATCTTATCGGTGTGTTTTATTTGTCAATCATTCTCAAAAGAATAGAATCTCTAGAAATTACCCTTTAATTTCTTACAATGTCATAAGGACTGGAGAAGAGGAGAGTTGAGGGACTATGTCATAAGGACTGGAGAGGTGGTAAAGTGAGGGACTATGTCATAAGAACTAGAGAGATGAGGTACTATATCATAAGGACTGGGGAGGTGGAGAGGTGAGGAACTGTTTCAAAAGGACTAGAGATATATGACATAGACTATGTCATAAGGACTGGAGAGTTGGAGAGTTGAGGGACTATGTCATAAGGACTGGAGAGGTGGAGAGGTAAGGGACTATGTCATAAAGAATGGAGAGGTGGGGAGATGAAGGACTATGTCAAAAGGAATGGAGAGGTGGAGAGGTGAGGGACTGTCATAAGGACTGGAGAGGTAGAGAGGTGAGGGACTATGTCATAATGACTAGAGAGGTGAGAGACTATGTCATGAGGACTGGAGATATGGAGTGGTGATGGACTTTGTCATAAGGACTGGAAAGGTGGAGAGGTGAGGGACAATGTCATAGGGAATGGAGAGGTGGAGAGGTGAGGGACTATGTCAAAAGGACTGGAGAGGTGGAGAGGTGAGGTACTATGTCATAAGGAATGTAGAAGTGGAGAGATGAAGGACTATGTCAAAAGGAATGGAGAGGTGGAGAGGTGAGGGACGACGTCATAAGAACTAGAGAGATGAGGTACCATGTCATAAGGACTGGGGAGGTGGAGAGGTAAGGAACTGTTTCAAAAGGACTAGAGATATATGACATAGACTACGTCATAAGGACTTGAGAGTTGGAGAGTTGAGGGACTATGTCATAAGTACTGGAGAGAGGGAGAGGTGAGGGACTATGTCATAGGGAATGGAGAGGTGGAGAGGTGAGGAACTATGTAATAAGGACTGGAGAGGTGAGGGACTGTGTCATAAGGAATGGAGAAGTGGAGAGAGGAAGGACTATGTCAAAAGTAATGGAGAGGTGGAGAGGTGAGGGACTATGTCATAAGGACTGGAGAGGTAGAGAGGTGAGGGACTATGTCATAATGACTAGAGAGGTGGAGAGGTGAGAGACTATGTCATAAGGACTGGAGATATGTAGTGATGATGGACTTTGTCATAAGGACTAGAGAGGTGGAGAGATGCGGGACAATGTCATAAGGGCTAGATAGGTGAAGAGGTGAGGTACTATTTCATAAGGACTGGAGAGGTGGAGAGGTGAGGGACTATGTCATAAGGACTTTAGAGTTGGAGGGTTGAGGGACTATGTCATAAGGAATGGAGAGGTTAAGATGTTAGGGACTATGTCATAAGGACTGGAGAGTTGGATTGTTGAGGGTCTATGTCATAAGGAAAGGAGAATTGGAGAGGTGAGGGACTATGTCATAAGGACTGGAGAGGAGTAAAGGTGATGGACTATGTCATAAGGACTGGAGAGGTGAAGAGGTGAATGACTATGTCATAAGATCAGGAGAGGTGGAGAGTTGATGGACTATGTCATAAGGACTGGAGAGTTGGAATGTTGAGGGACCATATCATAAGGACTGGAGAGATGAGGGACTATGTCATAAGGACTAAAGAGGTGGAGAGGTGAGAGACTATGTCATAAGGATTGGAGATATGGAGTGGTGATGGACTATGTCATAAGGACTGGAGAGGTGGAGAGGTGAGGGACAATGTCATAAGGGCTAGATAGGTGAAGAGGTGAGGTACTATGTCATAAGGACTTAAAAGTTGGAGAGTTGAGGGACTATGTCATAAGGACTCCAGAGGTGGATAGTTGAGGGACTATGTCATAAGGAATGGAGAGGTGAGGGACTATGTCATAAGGACTGGAGACGTGGAGAGGTGATGTACTATGTAATAAGGACAGGAGAGGTGGAGAGATGAGGGACTATGTCATAAGGACTGGAGAGGTGGAGAGGTGAGGCATAATGTCAAAAGGACTGGAGAGGTGGAGAGGTGAAGTACTATGTCATAATGTCTGGAGAGGTGGAGAGGTGATGGACTATATCATAAGGACTGGAGAGTTGGAGTGTTATGGTGCCATGTCATAAGGACTGGAGAAGAGGAGAGTTGAGGGACTATGTCATAAGGACTGGAGAGGTGGAGTGGTGAGGGACTATGTCATAAGGACAAGACAGATGAGGGACTATGTCATAAAGACTGGGGAGGTGTAGAAGTGATGGACTATTTCATAAGGACTGGATAGGTGGATAGTTGAGTGACTATGTCAAAAGGAATGTAGAGGTAAAGATGTTAGGGACTATGTCATAAGGACTAAAGAGGTGGATAGTTGAGGGACTATGTCATAAGGAATGGAGAAATGGAGAGGTGAGGGACTATGTCATAAGTACTGGAGAGGTTGAAATGTTATGGACTATGTCATAAGGACTAGAGAGGTGGAGAGGTGAGGGGCAATTTCAAAAGAACTGGAGAGGTGTAAAGGTGAGGGACTATGTTAAAACATCTGAAAAGGTGGAGAGGTGATGGACTATGTCATAAGGACTGAAGAGTTGAAGTGTTGAGGGACCTTGTCATAAGGAATGGAGAGGTGGAGAGTTGAGGGACTATGTCATAAGGACTGGAGAGGTGGAGAGGTGAGGGACTATGTCATAAGGACAAGACAGATGAGGGACTATGTCATAAAGACTGGTGAGGTGTAGAAGTGATGGACTATTTCATAAGGACTGGATAGGTGGATAGTTGAGGGACTATGTCAAAAGGAATGTAGAGGTGGAGATGTTAGGGACTATGTCATAAGGACTAAAGAGGTGGATAGTTGAGGGACTATGTCATAAGGAATGGAGAAATGGAGAGGTGAGGGACTATGTCATAAGTACTGGAGAGGTTGAAATGTTATGGACTATGTCATAAGGACTAGAGAGGTGGAGAGGTGAGGGGCAATTTCAAAAGAACTGGAGAGGTGTAAAGGTGAGGGACTATGTTAAAACATCTGAAAAGGTGGAGAGGTGATGGACTATGTCATAAGGACTGAAGAGTTGAAGTGTTGAGGGACCTTGTCATAAGGAATGGAGAGGTGGAGAGGTGAGGGACAATTTCAAAAGGACTGGAGAGGTGGAGAGGTGAGGGACTATGTCATAAGGACTGGACAGTTGGAGTGTTGAGGGACCATGTCATAAGGACTAGGAGAAGAGGAGAGTTGAGGGGCTATGTCATAAGGACTGGAGAGGTGGTAAAGTGAGGGACTATGTCATAAGAAATAGAGAGATGAGGTGCTATGTCATAAGGACTGGGGAGGTGGAGAGGTGAGGAACTGTTTCAAAAGAACTAGAGATATATGACATAGACTATGTCATAAGGACTTGAGAGTTGGAGAGTTGAGGGACTATGTCATAAGGACTGGAGAGGTGGAGAGGTAAGGGACTATGTCATAAAGAATGGAGAGTTGGAGAGATGAAGGACTATGTCAAAAGGAATGGAGAGGTGGAGAGGTGAGGGACTATGTCATAATGACTAGAGATGTAGAGATGTATTGGACTATGTCATAATGACTAGAGAGGTGAGAGACTATGTCATAAGGACTGGAGATATGGAGTGGTGATGGACTTTGTCATAAGGACTGGAAAGGTGGAGAGGTGAGGGACAATGTCATAGGGAATGGAGAGGTGGAGAGGTGAGGGACTGTCAAAAGGACTGGAGAGGTGGAGAGGTGAGGGACTATGTCATAAGGAATGTAGAGGTGGAGAGATGAAGGACTATGTCAAAAGGAATGGAGAGGTGGAGAGGTGAGGGACGATGTCATAAGAACTAGAGAGATGAGGTACCATGTCATAAGGACTGGGGAAGTGGAAAGGTGAGGAACTGTTTCAAAAGGACTAGAGATATATGACATAGACTATGTCATAAGGACTAGAGAGGTAGAGAGGTGAGAGACTATGTCATAAGGACTGGAGATATGGAGTGGTGATGGACTATGTCATAAGGACTGGAGAGGTGGAGAGGTGAGGGACGATGTCATAAGGACTAGAGAGGTTATGGAGTATGTCATAAGGACTGAAGAGTTGGAGTGGTGAGGGACAATGTCATAAGGAATGTAGATGTGGATAGTTAAGGGACTATGTCATATGGAATGGGGAAATTGAGAGGTCCCTAGCACTGTGTTATTATACTACAGACCAGGGACAGATCGGGGTAGTTATCAGTCCCCTAGCAGTGTGTTATTATATTACAAACCAGGGTCAGATCAGGGTAGTTATCAGTCCCCTAGCAGTGTGTTATGATACTACAGACCAGGGACAGATCAGGGTAGTTATCAGTCCCTAGCAGTGTGTTATTATACTACAGACCAGGGACAGATCAGGGTAGTTATCAGTCCCTAGCAGTGTGTTATTATACTACAGACCAGAGACAGATCAGGGTAGTTATCAGTCCCTAGCAGTGTGTTATTATACTACAGACCAGGGACAGATCAGGGTAGTTATCAGTCCCTAGCAGTGTGTTATTATACTACAGACCAGAGACAGATCATGGTAGTTATCAGTCCCCTAGCAGTGTGTTATTATACTACAGACCAGGCACAGATCAGGGTAGTTATCAGTCGCTAGCAGTGTTATTATACTACAGACCAGGCACAGATCAGGGTAGTTATCAGTCGCTAGCAGTGTTATTATACTACAGACCAGGCACAGATCAGGGTAGTTATCAGTCGCTAGCAGTGTTATTATACTACAGACCAGGGACAGATCAGGGTAGTTATCAGTCCCCTAGCAGTGTGTTATTATACTACAGACCAGGGATAGATCAGGGTAGTTAGCAGTCCCCTAGCAGTGTGTTATTATACTACAGACCAGGGGTATATTAGGGTAATTATAAGTCTATAAGTATAGGAATGATGAAGCAGGGCGTGTCGCCCACATGCGCAGCAACTGAGCATTTTCTGAACGACCAATGCAGCACCAAATAAAATGTTTCACAACTAGACCTGTCCGGCTCAGCGCCAGGTTACTAACTAGCTTTGAGTAATTATGTTAATTTGAGCTTCTGATCTAGTGATCTTAATTGGGTTACCATGTAATATTGTTTAATGGCACTAATGTTTAATTATTTTGTGTTAATGTGTTTAGTTACCATAAGATTTTCCCTATAATATACTCAGTCATGTACAACTATTTATGGCTCCATAGATCACTGCATGTCAGGCACATAAATCATCCACTGCCATTCTGAGATCCATCAAGCTCATATTCATTGCTTCAATAGCCTCTTCTATCCATCTCTACCCTTTGTCATGTTCCTTGAATCTTTCCGGCATCATTGTTTTTACTAGGGCATTCTGTCTTCTTGATATGGCAAAAATATTCAGGTTTTAGTCTTATGATCAAATCTTCCAATTAACCATTTTAATTCTTGCAGTATTGATTGACTGGATCTTCTTACAATCCAAGGGACTCTAAGCAGTTTTCCCCAACTCCACAATTCAAGGCATCAATTCTATGCCACTTAGTCTTCTTTATGGTCTAGCTCTCACATAGTTCTATTTACTTTCTTGACAGTGTTATATCTTTACTTAATAATAGCTTTATTAAACTTAGTATAGCTTTCATCCACAGAAGCAAACATCTGCAGAGATCTTGGGGTTCGGGAAAAGAAAATATGTTACTGCCTATATACTTTTTAGACAAAAATGGAGGAGCTCTGTATAGTCAGCAAAATAAGACCTGGAGCTGACTGTGGCTCAGATCACCAGCTTGTTATTGTTAAGTTCAGAGATTCAGATTAAAGAAAAAGAGGAAAAATCATACGACGAGCAGATACAAAGTAAATAATATACCCTATGAATATGCAATGTAGGTGAATAATATATTTGAGATACTAGACATGGTAGATAGAATGTCTGAAGGACTTTGGACAGAAGTTTGTGACATTGTACAGAAAACAACAACAACTATCCCCAAAAGAAAGAAAACTAGCTGTCTGATGATGCTCTGAAAGTAGTCCAGGAAAGATGGAAAGTGAAAGGTCAAGATATTTCTTCAAGAAAATTCGGATCTCAAATGAAACTTTTATGACAAAGTGAGTATGATAAAAAGGCAACAATGCTAGGGACTTAACCAAAGCAGATCATATAAATAAGTGGCAGATCTATTCAAGAAGATCTATAGTGAAGGGTTAGAATGCGATGTAAAAAAAAGAGAGAGATTGGATGGGGTGAAAGAGGGATAATGGAAAGTGAGATTTGGGGGAGAGGGGGTTAGGAGAGAAAAATAAATCAAGTAATATCTAAGCCAACTCCTAATCGATTAAAACATTTACTTTAGATGTAACTTTTTTCACATTTATAATGACTGTTAAATAGTTACATTTAGTGCAAAGAAGTCTGTTCAACCCAATCGGCACCTTATATTTGTTTAAAAAAAAAAAAAACTTTTTGTACAGTACAGGGTGTAATTATTAATGACAATGGGCTCACCAATCACATTCATTTATTAAAAATATCTATAACAAAGATTTATCATGCTATACATATTAGTATCCCTTATAAACAGAGTATACATTTGTAGACAGCTTGACATTTTTGAGCCTTTCAGCTGACACATTAGTAGAACTTACTAAAAGAACAGCACTGCTGAAAAGTTCTATTAACTTGATTTACAACTCAGATATCCATAGATTTTTATGAGCTTGCTAAATGTTTCAGATTAATTACACTCATATGATCTTAGTAGAATTGCATCATGTGTCATGTTGATGTGTAATGGCAGACTCATATTAAACATTCTCCACATACAACTGGTCTTTATCCTGTGTGAGTTTTCTTGCGTCATTTCAAATCTGACAGAAACACATTTTTTCTCTTGTGTAAGTTTCTGAACATGCAAATGGTGTTTATCCTGTGTGAGTTCTCATATGTTGCTTGAGACGTGAGGAGAGACTGAAACATTTCCCACATTCAGAACATGGAAAAGGTTTCTCTCCTGTATGAGTCATCTTATGTTTATTAAGAATGGAGAGACGACTGAAACATTTATGACATTCAGAACATGTAAAGGGTTTTTCTCCTGTATGAGTCATCTTATGATTATTAAGAGCTGATAGCTGACTGAAACATTTCCCACATTCAGAACATGGAAAAGGTTTATCTCCTGTATGAGTCATCTTATGATTATTAAGAGCTGATAGCTGACTGAAACATTTCCCACATTCAGAACATAAAAAAGGTTTTTCTCCTGTATGAATCATCTTATGTTCTTTAAGACGTGTGGCCTGACTGAAATATTTCCCACATTCAGAACATGGAAAAGGTTTTTCTCCTGTATGAATCATCTTATGTTCTTTAAGACGTGTGGCCTGACTAAAACGTTTCCCACATTCAGAACATGGAAAAGGTTTTTCTCCTGTATGAGTCATCTTATGTCCTTTAAGATGTGTGGCCTGACTGAAACATTTCCCACATTCAGTACATGGAAAAGGTTTTTCTCCTGTATGAGTCCTCTTATGTTTATTAAGGTCTGAGAGCTGAATGAAACACTTCCCACATTCAGAACATGGAAAAGGTTTTTCCCCTGTATGCGTCATCTTATGTTCTTTAAGATGTGAGGCGCGACTAAAACATTTCCCACATTCAGAACATGGAAAAGGCTTTTCTCCTGTATGAGTCCTCTTATGTCTATTAAGTATTGAGAGACGAATGAAACATTTCCCACATTCAGAACATGGAAAAGGTTCTTCTCCTGTATGAGTCCTCTTATGTTTATCAAGGTCTGAGAGCTGACTGAAACATTTCCCACATTCAGAACATGGAAAAGGCTTTTCTCCTGTATGTGTCATCTTATGGCTATTAAGAGCTGAGCGATGACTGAAACATTTCCCACATTCTGTACATGGAAAAGGTTTTTCTCCTGTATGAGTCATCTTATGTCTATTAAGACATGAGACCCGACTGAAACATTTCACACATTCAGAACATGGAAAAGGTTTTTCTCCTGTATGAGTCATCTTATGGCTATTAAGAGCTGAGGGATGACTGAAACATTTCCCACATTCAGAACATGGAAAAGGTTTTTCTCCTGTATGAGTCATCTTATGTCTATTAAGATCTGAGAGCTGACTGAAAAATTTCCCACATTCAGTACATGGAAAAGGTTTTTCTCCTGTATGAGTCATCCTGTGGCTATTTAGATATGAGGCCCGACTGAAACATTTCCCACATTCAGAACATGGAAAAGGTTTTTCTCCTGTATGAGTCATCTTATGGCTATTAAGATTTGAGGCCCAACTGAAACGTTTCCCACATTCAGAACATGCAAAAGGTTTTTCTCCTGTATGAGTCATCTTATGTGCATTAAGTACTGAGAGACGACTGAAACATTTCCCACATTCAGAACATGGAAAAGGTTTTTCTCCAGTATGAGTCATCTTATGGCTATTAAGATTTGAGGCCCAGTTGAAACATTTCCCACATTCAGAACATGCAAATGTTTTTCCTCGTGTGTAAGAAATGTGGTCTTCGCCAAGGTTTTTCCAAATCTCTGATCCATCTGTTGGAAACAAAAGCACCGGGGGTAAATTCTGACAGCTTTAGTTATTTAACTCCTTAATATCAATTATTGTTAATTATGGTATTTTGTTTAACAAGATATTGTGATCTGTTAAAATGTCAGGTTTCTGTGCTGTAAAAAAATGTGACAAAGATAAATCATTTCAGAACTTTTTTTTGACCTTTAATGTGACCTATAAACTGTACAATTTAATTGAAAAACAAACTGAAATCTTTTAGGTAGAGGGAAGAAAAAATATTTTGTGAGCTCAAAATTATGCTATGTATTTGTCTAAATTCTATATTTATGTGTTTTTTTGTCAACAGATTTTTTTATGCCGGCAAGAAGAACATTTTTTTTCTGTAGAAAAAAGGTGTGGGGTTGGTTTAAAGAATAAATACAGGATAACAGAGATGTACAGTATGTCTCTGTTTATTGATTTTTCTCTCTCTATATATGATTGTATACAATGATTAAAATGAATATGAAGCAGAATTAATTTAAATTTTGTGCATGTAAAGGTGTTAATTACTGATACTAGGATTAGGATATATTATAGAGATGCTGTACCTGATGAGGTTTAATTTTAACAAGCGCTGTAAATTTTTATTAAAATAGATATAGATTAACAGAGGTAAGCCTTCCATTTAAAGGAGGGTGTTTTCTAGACTAAAGTTCTGCGTAATAGTATTTATTGTTGATTGACAATTAAAGTAAAATTTGCTACGTTCATTTTGAACGGCGTTGGAGTAAACAAAATGGACGAAGGAGTGAACAGCGAATTAATTGGGCCCTTGAATGTGAGTACTGAGTGTAGGCACCCCGACTTAACAGCAGATGAGACCAGCGCGCCATCATGTGCCCACAGACATCTGTGCGCACTAAGCATAGCGCGCCCGACAACAGCACGGGCGAGATCTGCTCGCGCGATCAGAGGAAAGACACGGACTTGGATCGCAGAGCTCTAGCTGTGCCAGGTGTAAGTTCTGAAGTCACAGGGGAATCACACACACTACAGGACCAGAGACACACACTACACAACAGAGGCAGTCACACACTACACAGTATAGGAGCAGAGACACACACTACAGTCCTAACCCTAACCCGGCCTCAGGAAATACACAACATTGGCTATCATCAGGTGTGCCTTGTTGCATTTACTATGGTCTAGTAACACATTGGCATATTCAGCATCATTATTGGTGCAAACCTTGCACCTGTCTCCTTCATCCAGCCACTACATAGTTATGCCAACATAGCCCTTCAGTGAAACGTTCTTTAATTGTGATCTTAAAGTTAGTGGTGGTTAGAGAAGACACAGCTGGTGAAAACCTTCTTCAATGCTCAGTCCTGGAAAAAAGGGTTAGCCTTCCAGTGAATGCTGTAAAAATGACCCTTAATATTTAACTTAGGAAAAGGTGTGAAAGATCAATACAGTACTTATCCTAGTTTTGTCAGATTGGTATAGTACAGATATACCATCAAGAAGAACAAATGATAAAAATACACTATTTCAGGATAAGATAAAGATAAATATCAGAATTCCAATGAGAATCACTGGAGACACGTGACCCAAAGATTGAGAATATTAGCATCCATTAATCCCATATGCTGGGGCCTGCACTTTTATTTTGGGTCAATATATGCCTCCAAATTGTAGTATCTAGTCCCAAGGCAATCCAGGCATCACAATTTTCAAATAGAAGACTTTGATTGCTCATTTGCATTGCTATAAATGTGGTTTAATATCACAGTGAGGTATTTGGAGTATTTGGCAATCTGCACCTGCCTCTTTCATCCAGTCTGGAGCTGTTGGATGTTATTCATTGTTTTCCTTTTTGTGATCCTTGACCTGCATTAGTTTCACCTTGGCCTATGGCACTGACTACATTATTACCCATGTACCTACCTTGACCCTTTGCCAGTTATCTAGATTGTCCTGTTGCCTAACCTTAACCCCTATACCCCAAAAGCCTAACCCTAACACCTACATCTCCAAAGCCGAACCCTTACCCCTACCTTATCTCTTCCTCTCTCTCCAGTCTCTCACACCAACTATGGAAGACAGGGAAAATGGGGGTGTTGGGGGACCCTGGATATTGCATTAGTATTTGGCCTAACACTAATCCCTGCACCTCCAAAGCCTAACCCCTACCACATCTCCTCCTCTCTCTCCAGTCTTTCTCACTCCATCTCCTCCTCTCACTCCATCTCCTCCTCTCTCTCCAGTCTCTCTCACTCCATCTCCTCCTCTCTCTCCAGTCTCTCTCACTCCATCTCCTCCTCTCTCTCCAGTCTCTCTCACTCCATCTCCTTCTCTCTCTCCAGTCTCTCTCACTCCATCTCCTCCTCTCTCTCAATCCATCTCCTCCTCTCACTCCATCTCCTCCTCTTTCCAGTCTCTCTCACTCCATCTCCTCCTCTCTCTCCCTCCATCTCCTCCTCTCTCTTCAGTCTCTCTCCCTCCATCTCCTCCTCTGTCTCCAGCCTCTCTCACTCCATATCTCTCCCGTCTCTCTCTCTCAGTCCATCTCTTCTTCTCTCTCTCAGTCCATATCTCCCGTCTCGCTCTTCCTCTCTCCCATCTCTCTGACTCCATATCTAGTGTAACGGTACCCCCCAAACATAGAAGGGGGCGCCCAGGCCGTTCTAGTTGATCCGCCCGTCCAGTGATATAGGGACAGCTACTGCAGGACACCCAATCCCCCAAGAACTGGATCCAAGGGGAATATACTCCAAGCCTGCAACTGGAACCTCACGAATAGCCGCTAGCAGCTGAACAGGAAAAGCACCCCCAAAGATGCCCACACTCCTGGCAGTCAGTCTGCAACAGCATCCCATGAATTCCCCCAAGCACGAGACACAAGCTCTGTGGTTGAGGGTCAAGCAGTGAACTCTCTTCTTTATTAAATACCAAGACATATATAAAAAAACATTTTCACATACACCGTAGGGGCAGTGACTACCTTTGGTCAACCCCTAATTACCTATGGCCAATCAGACAGGGTAGGAACCATGAGACTCCTCCCATGGGCCACCCCCAGGCATGGCTACTATGCTCATTCTCACCCAGACTGTCCCCGTGGAAACTTCCTGTTCCCTCCTGGACTATGCCCCTGGGGAAACCCCATACACTGGTCCTTTGTTCAAGTCCTGGCGACACCCTGTGTTTACCTAATGGGGGATGGTCAGAATCTGTAACACATTTCTACACATTTTTCATAACTTTAAAAGTATGCATCACATTCACATAAAACGTACATTTTCAGAATCAGCATACTCCAAATACAAACATGTGTCAAAATGATACAAATTGGTCCAGTGGTTCAAAAGTTAGATCACAGTCCCTTCTGACCAAATGAAGTCATGGCTTCCAGGTCTTTGTAGGGGGAAAGTCAACATGGGCCGTAGTCAAACGGCAGAATGTGTGCAACCAGGCTCCTCCAATTCGCAGTGACGAGACTGATCTCGTCACATCTCTCCCCCTTTCCAAACAGACTAACAGGATATCTGACCTTCCGGTCAGATTCCGGGTTAGTCTGGAAGGCCACCCACACAACACAATCAACAGTACAGCCCACCCACAATAACTGGTTACTACACCTGGGTAGAGGAGAAACTTGTCCATGTCCGGGTGCCTCACCACGGCTGTGCTGGGCACTGGTAAGCTGCCTTGGTGGGTTGCTGAGCGGGCAGAGACCAGCGTTACTCTGCCCTGGTGCCAGCGCTACCATGGAAGTAGCCTGTTTGGGGCCTGGTTGTAGGGTGGGGAGACCGACGGTCTCCCCTTTGGCTAAACAGCCTTGTTGCTGGGGGACAGGACCGACCGTCTCTGCCCCTGGTAGCTCAGCCTGTTGCTGGAGAATGGAGTCTGAGCTCTCAATTCCCTGCAGCTCACCCTGACGCTGGGGAATGGAGACGGGGCTCCCAATTCCATGCATATCAATCTGTCGATGGGGAATGGAGTCTGAGCTCTCAATTCCCTGCAGCTCACCCTGACGCTGGGTAAGGGAGGACGCTGCTCTCCTCTCCCTGCCAGGTACACTTCCACTGGGGAGGGGAGACAATGCTCTCCACTCCCTGCACTTCACACTGGCGCTGGGGATCTGGGCTAGCCACCCAGCATCCCTGTAGGGCCGGTGGAGAGACCTCGGTCCCATCTCCACCTGCCGCCTGGGGTTCCTCCCAATAAACCTCTACAATATCTTCCCAGCTGAAGGGGTCTGGATCTGGGTCTCTCACCTTGTAATGCTGAGCCTTCACAATGGAGTGGAAGAGATCTTGGTAGTCCTGCTCCAGTTCCCACTCCAGGGTTGCTAGGTGAACAAGGTCTTGCTCTACCTCATGGGGGTCATCCCAGTCATGCCTAGCCTCCCTCTCATAGAAAATATCCTGAAGTCTGGTCTGCGCAGGGCTCCCAAAGTCAGGCTCTGCAAATGACTGCCATAATAACCCAGGACCACCAAACTCCTCTCCCTCTGGCTTGTCATGCTCGGCTGTCCAGGGTATATACTGTGCCATATACCACCAGAGCGCCTGGTAGGCATCCTCCAGCCATAGCTCCTGCCATGCACGGAGCTTTAGTTCCTCCACCCATTCCTCAAGGGGCTGCTCTCCCAGGAAGGGCATGCGCAGGGCCACTTGCTTCTGCAACCGCTGCTCTTCACTGGGGAGACTCTCACCCCGCTGGTATTGTACATTATCCAGGGCCTGGTACCAGATGCCTTTCCTTAATGCATCCCGGCCATCCAGGTCCTCATCTTCGTATAGCACTGCTGGTTCCATTCTGCTGCTTTTAGGGTCGCTGTGCTGGGACATGCGTTGCCCCCAACTTGTAGATCCACAGAATGGTGTCTCCTGTAGCTGTCCTTCTGGCTGTGGGAACAATTCCGCCGCTTGCCACCAGTGTAACGGTACCCCCCAAACATAGAAGGGGGCGCCCAACGTGGGGCCGTTCTAGCCGATCCGCCCGTCCAGTGATATAGGGACAGCTACTGCAGGACACCCAATCCCCCAAGAACTGGATCCAAGGGGAATATACTCCAAGCCTGCAACTGGAACCTCACGAATAGCCGCTAGCAGCTGAACAGGAAAAGCACCCCCAAAGATGCCCACACTCCTGGCAGTCAGTCTGCAACAGCATCCCATGAATTCCCCCAAGCACGAGACACATGCTCTGTGGTTGAGGGTCAAGCAGTGAACTCTCTTCTTTATTAAATACCAAGACATATATAAAAAACAATTTCCACATACACCGTAGGGGCAGTGACTACCTTTGGTCAACCCCTAATTACCTATGGCCAATCAGACAGGGTAGGAACCATGAGACTCCTCCCATGGGCCACCCCCAGGCATGGCTACTATGCTCATTCTCACCCAGACTGTCCCCGTGGAAACTTCCTGTTCCCTCCTGGACTATGCCCCTGGGGAAACCCCATACACTGGTCCTTTGTTCAAGTCCTGGCGACACCCTGTGTTTACCTAATGGGGGATGGTCAGAATCTGTAACACATTTCTACACATTTTTCATAACTTTAAAAGTATGCATCACATAAAACATACATTTTCAGAATCAGCATACTCCAAATACAAACATGTGTCAAAATGATACAAATTGGTCCAGTGGTTCAAAAGTTAGATCACAGTCCTTTCTGACCAAATGAAGTCATGGCTTCCAGGTCTTTGTAGGGGGAAAGTCAACATGGGCCGTAGTCAAACGGCAGAATGTGTGCAACCAGGCTCCTCCAATTCGCAGTGACGAGACTGATCTCGTCACAGTCCTGTTGCCTAACCTTAACCCCTATACCCCAAAAGCCTAACCCTAACACCTACATCTCCAAAGCCGAACCCTTACCCCTACCTTATCTCTTCCTCTCTCTCCAGTCTCTCACACCAACTATGGAAGACAGGGAAAATGGGGGTGTTGGGGGACCCTGGATATTGCATTAGTATTTGGCCTAACACTAATCCCTGCACCTCCAAAGCCTAACCCCTACCACATCTCCTCCTCTCTCTCCAGTCTTTCTCACTCCATCTCCATCTCCTCCTCTCTCTCCAGTCTCTATCACTCCATCTCCTCCTCTCTCTCCAGTCTCTCTCACTCCATCTCCTTCTCTCTCTCCAGTCTCTCTCACTCCATCTCCTCCTCTCTCTCAATCCATCTCCTCCTCTCACTCCATCTCCTCCTCTTTCCAGTCTCTCTCACTCCATCTCCTCCTCTCTCTCCCTCCATCTCCTCCTCTCTCTTCAGTCTCTCTCCCTCCATCTCCTCCTCTGTCTCCAGCCTCTCTCACTCCTTATCTCTCCCGTCTCTCTCTCTCAGTCCATCTCTTCTTCTCTCTCTCAGTCCATATCTCCCGTCTCGCTCTTCCTCTCTCTCGTCTCTCTGACTCCATATCTCTCCCTCTACTGTCTCTCTGACTCCATCTCTTTTTCTGCGATCCAGGACCATGTCTTCATGCTGGTCCTGCGCGCAGATCCCACCTGCACTGGGGGCAGTGCACACAGATGTGTGTGCACACACGACGGCGCGCACATATGCTGTGCGGAAAGACGTGCTACCCTGAATGTCAGTACTTGTGAGTATTGCGTGTGAAGTACCATGTGCAGTGAGTGCTGTGTGAAGAAATTGAAGAAAAAGGAAGATTGGTCCTCTGTTCTGTGTTATAAAGTGTGTGAGCTAGATTTAGATCTGTCTGTGTGTGAGGACATCATGTATGTACTGATTGTCATGTGAATGTGTGGTATTTGAAAGAGAGATCGGTTGTTGATTTTTTGTATTTTTTTTATATTATTGTCAGACATTTTTTGGAGAACCAAAATTAAGGTTTTATTAAAGGATGTGTTAACATTTTTAAGGTTGATCTTTAAGAAAATTAGTTGCAAGTAAAAAAAAAAAAAAGGCAGTAATTGGTAAAATACTGAGTTTAAGAAAAAACAGAAAAAAAAAACAGATTGTTAAACCCAAAATATCTCTCCGCGATAATAGTAATAGCACAGTACATATGTTTTAGTTATATTTAGGTTCAATAGAATTAATTATTTTTTAAGGTTTAACAAAGTGCAATTATTTTAGGAGTATAGGGTGGTCAGAAATGTCAACAGAATAAGAGTATATATACATATGTAATTGTATTTATATATGTTCTGTTTGCTTTTATTTTTTCTTTGGAATTTGTTAGTATTTTTTAATAATTAGTATTTTTTCAGACTAATTAAAGCACTCTTAAATTTCTCTCTGTTGGTATAAATATGGTTTGTGCACTGTCCCTGTCTACTAACTACTGCACAGGGGGTGCACATATCACTAGAAATCAGTGTATGATATTGTGACGAAGTGCCCTTCGCCACTTTGTCTTGGAGAGGACTGTTTGCCATACTCCCTTGAGCTGTAACTACTGAACGCTTGTTCCTGATGTACTATCCTTGGAGTCTGTGGTGGTTTTGGTGTCCGGTGCGGTGCTTATAGGCCTCGACGCAAGCTAGGACGCGTCCATCAACGGAGGTACCCGGTCGGGGTGCCAGTAGATCCGTTACAGATATCTTATCTGGTTACAGAACCTTATCATACAAAATCTGTATTATTGTATGTGTTATGTTTTGTTTATTCATGCTGGATAAACACTATAATATTGTACCAGTTATTCTTCCAGACCATCCCCAGCTCAGATGATGGCCGTGGTGCAAATGAGTAGAGAATTATGAAAATCTTAGGGAGTGAGGTAAGTGGGTGAATGTACGTGTAGAGCCCATAGGGAGTGAGGTAAGTGGGTGAAGGCACAGAGTCCATAATGTGCATCACTGGTTGGTGGGAGCACACAGGAGGGTGCCACTTACAGTTAATATATTTACTAATAAAGGGAGTGAGGTAAGTGGGGTAAATGTATGTGTAGAGCCCATAGGGAGTGAGGTAAGTGGGGTGAATGTATGTGTAGAGCACATAGGGAGTGAGGTAAGTAGGTGAATGTATGTGTAGAGCCCATAGGGCATGAGGTAAGCGGGGTGAATGTACGTGTATAGTCCATAAAGCGCATCACTGGATGATGGGAGCATACAGGAGGCTGTCACTTACAGTTGATGTATTTACCAATATACGGAGTGAGGCAAGTGGGATGAATCTACGTGTAGAGTCAATAGGGAATAAGGTAAGTGGGAGTCCATAGGGAATGAGGTAAGTGGGATGAATGTATGTGTAGATAATTGCCAAAAAACATGATCAATATAAACAGTATCCTTGGTGCCTAACACCACTCATAATTGAAAAAAATAAATACTTTTAATGGGATGGGGTGAATGTATGTGTAGAGTCAATAGGGAGTGAGGTAAGTGGGTGAATGTATGTGTAGAGTCCATAGGGAGTGAGGTAAGTGGGGTGAAGGTAGAGTCCATAGTGTGCATCGCTGGTTGGTGGGAGCACACAAGAGGGTGCCACTTACAGTTAATGTATTTACACATATATTCACCCCACTTACCTCACTACCTTTATTGGTAGAGTCCATAGGGATTTAGGTAAGAGGGTGAAGGTATGTGTAGGGCCCATAGGGATTGAGGTAAGTGGAGTGAGTGTATGTGTAGAGTCCATAGGGATTGAGGTAAGTGGAGTGAATGTATGTGTAGAGACCATAGGGAGAGAGGTAAGTGGAGTGAATGTAAGTGTAGAGTCCATAGGGAGCATTTGTTCCCAATCTGTGCTGAGCTCACAGTTTAATAGCAAATAATAACAAATAATTCCTTACACTGGGGGGTTTATTGTGATATTTATACAGATCTGTATTACATGTTACTTATAATATATTACTATAATATTCCTGTATCACTCAGAGCATGGACACAAATACATTATTATTGTTATCACTCACCTCTGCAGGGATCTGAATGGATTCCCATCTGGTGAATAGACGTCTCATCTCTCTCACTATATAAGTCAGGATATAGATCTCCATCTTGGGGTCCTGTTCGTCACAAGAGAGAGAAGCCCCTGGGTTTGTACAGATTTACACAACTATCTGAGATAAATATCTACCGATCCCAGGTGTAAATATACGGACTGAGGGGTCATAGTTTTACTAATTATCAGTTTATGACTAATATGAGAATCTCTGTATATAAAAACACAATAAACGGATTTAAAAAAATGAACAATATTAGTAACTAGCAACCTGCCCGTCAAAAATGACGGGGCAATAAAATTTAAAGCAATGGGAATGCTGTTTGACACAGAATGTAAACCGTTTTGTACTGTGAGGACCTTCGGTGCTCATTGCGAGCCTCTACTGTTGTGTACTTTTGGTCCCCTGAGCACCTTCATGAGTCATGATAAAGAGAGATATATATTTCTATGTATATGTAGTTGAGTAAAAATTAATTATTTATTGAATACAATAATATACTTTAATGATTTATATTTGATATATGCAGTGAACAATAGGCTGAAGAGCTAACAATCTGTTTGTATTTTGCGTCTGCATAGAATATACATTGTGAGTGTTGGTGTGCTGCTTATAAAGTGTAATGAATGTTCCAAGTGTGCATCTAAATACGCTGCGTGCGCGAGGTAAAGCCGTTGGTTTATTGTGTAAAGCGGCATTGTATAGTCGTAATGTTATTAATGCGTTACGCGTCTCGTCAGCATTTCCCGGCTTTCGTAATAGTTCGTAGTTTGATGTGTAAAGTGCTACGCGTTTTGCAGTGTTTTGCGCAGTCCGGGGTCATGTAGCCTTGTTTTTATTTTTTTCGGCGGCCATTTTTTTTCCTCGCTTAGACGATTTGAGTGGCCAAAGTCATCTAAAATCGGCTTAAATTTGCGTTACACCTCACTCCCAGACGTCCTGGCTGTTGCCCCGTGCTGTCTGTGATGTTTTTGTATTTTTTTTTTGGTGTATTTAGTGTGTTTTCATTGTTTTTATGCTTTCGCAGTTCGTCCGTTAAGGTCGTATTTTTTTGCGTCTCGTATCTTTTTTTTTTAAGTCTTGCATCTCGTAAAACCCTTGCACACCAAGGCGATCCTGCGTTTAGTAAGTGTTTTGAGGCTAAGTCCCTCGTGTTTCATTGCCTCATCGTGTTTGTGGTGATAGTTGTAGTGCCTTAACGGCCCGCGTTCGCAAGCGATGAGCACCACCTAACTCGTACGCTCCACGCAAAGCGTGATGACGTCTCGCAGTTTGACAACTATTATATGCGATACATGTATCCCGTACACTAGCTGTTTGGATGTGTTACACGGAGCCTGTTCTAGACGGATATCAGTAATGATTGGCCAGCACTAAATTCTCGACCCCCACGCTTATCAAGCTCTCTGAGCCATATATTACTATATTTAGCTGCACATTAGCTGCACAAACAATGCTATATATCTCAGGAATTATGTACTAGCGAGATAAACAGCTATTGCAACATATAGACTGTTTTTAATCATCTTTAGGATAAAATGTATTGTTATGGCGACAGTGTATTATTAGTCTTCTTATTTTGCATTAATTCCTCACCTTCCCTGATACTCCCAGGACTCTCCTCCTCCTTCACCCGCTGCTGATCTATTATATTCAGATCTTCTTGTCCAACCTTGGAGACCACTGGAGGCTTCACATCTAAAGGTCCTACAGATATAGATAACAAGATTATAGACTACTATCGATCTAGTGTTTGCGTCTTAAAATCTATTTATATCCTTTATGGGTGAGAAATGAAGGAGAAATACACCTCAATAAGGATTGACGTAAGTGATAATTGTCCACACAGTGCAGCCCATTGAGGAAGTACAGACGTTTGGGCTTCTGTGTTGGCTCGTGTCGCTCCATGATGATGTCAGACGCCAGAGGTGATTGAAGCGGAGGTAGGAGATGTGATCCCAAACGAGTACACACATGCGGGCTGACACAGATTATTATGGATGGCTTAACTATTTTTGCCATTATTAATATGCTACGTGTTAGAGCAATAAGGTGATGTATTATTCAGCATTAAGGAAGATATTTAAAATGTTTTTCCCATTAAAGTACCTTGTGACACAAGGGAGCACATTTAATGTTATGCTGCCGCAGTGATCCATTAAAGGGATATCTAAGGGAGCTGGATTAATACATGTGACGAAGTGCCCTTCGCCACTTTGTCTTGGAGAGGACTGTTTGCCAGCCTCCTGCCCTGCGACTATGGCCCGGGGACATATTGCCCTTTAAACACAGAATTCGGCCATACCAGAGTGTATGTCACTCATTCTGGCCCTTTACATACAGGGGGGTCATTCGGTACTTGCCCTGTGTGAACCATGATACCACAGATAGATATGCCATGGAGCCCATTCATATAATGAAAGACTATGGGAAAGACTTTAGCTCCATGGCAATTGAACTGTGTGAAGAGGATCTGAGCGCTATTCGGTAGTTTTGTGCGCTCAGAACCCAGCTGTAACGGAACCCATCACTGTTTTACCCTGTTTTATGGTTATTTAATTCTTGGTTAAAATATGATCCTACTGTTATATTATATGTATGTTGGTTTATGCTCTGCAGAATATTAGCCCAGACTTTTGCAGACCTAGGCTAATAGATAATCCTATTACAGAGACTCCAGAGATAAGGGAGTCGATTGTATAAAGTGTTTTCATTCGCAGATAAGAACAAAGAAGGCTGATTTAATCAATGTCTGATTATATCAAAGTTGCCAGGGAGCCTCAGGGAGGGGTGACCACACCTATTGTCCCTCTATGTGTATTGTGTGGCCAACTATGGGGGATGTGGATTGCCATGCTGCCAGTAAGATACTTTTACTAACTTTTGAACCCCTGGTCTGATTCATGCCATTTTTTAATATGTTGTTCCGCTGGGTGAGAGCTATTGAACGGTGCTGGACTTAAAGGTGTACCCCCTGTTTTTGGGGTACATCCAGAATGTGGTTAAAATTGTGTCTGTTTTAATTGTGTTACCTGTTATCTGAGGGGAGGAGACGTGGGGGTTGAACCATGTATATAATTGGCTGTGATAATTATGTGGGTGTAGCCCTTCAGAGGGCACCATTGCATAAAAGGAGATGCCCTGTCATTAAAAGTTAGTTCTACTTGACCCTTCAAAACGTAGCCTCGTCTCGTTATTGGAGGGGATCGCTATATCATACTGGGGATTGCTATGCTTTTGCATACTCCCTTGAGCTGTAACTACTGAACACTTGTTCCTGATGTGCTATCCTTGGAGGAGAGGTCTTCCCCACACGGTCCTGGATGCTGGAGATTCATACAGGGTGGAAGGAAGACGGCGCGGCTCCAGTTAAGCTGCGGCGGTTGTGGAGTCTGTGGGGGTTGTGGTGTCCGGTGCTTGTAGGCCTCGGCGCAAGCTAGGACACGTCTATCAACAGAGGTACCCGGTCGGGGTGCCAGGAGATCCGTTACATTGGCTGGCAGTGGTGGGATGGCGTCCAAGTAAGAGGAAAAGCAGCACGGAGACACCGGTAACGTTTGGAGTTACAAATTGAGGGCAACGCTAGTATCCGTACAGCGCCCCTGGCTACAGCAGGATGGAACCGGCTAGTTTTCGGACAGCGTTCCATGATGAGGATGAGGAGGAGGCCACGGACTACAGGGAAGCAGACAGAAAGGAACTCTGGCATGATGCCCTGGAAGATGCCCAATGGCGGCGAGGTGAGAGTCTCCCCAGTGATGAGCAGCGGCTACAGAAGCGTGTGGCGATGCGGATGTATCTATTGGGAGAGAAGCCCCTGGATGAGTGGGTGACAAGACTAGAGACCCTGGTACGGCGAGAGATCTGGCTAGACAACGCATACCAGGCCCTCTGGTGGCATACCGTTCGACTTACCCCCTGGACGTCTGACAAGACTTACCGGAGGGGGATGATTATGATGGCCCGGGTTTATTAAGGGATGCCCTGAGGACGACATTGATCTTGGCAGCACGGAGGGGTCTAGGTTTTGGGACATCTACGACTACCGGATGGGCATGTATGTCTGGGATGACGAAGGCGAGGTGAGCAAAGACATGACCCACCTGGTAACGAGAGAGTGGGAGCTGGAGCAGGACTACCAACACCTGCTCAGCTTCGTGCATACTCGACAAGCAGAACCAGACTTCATTGACTGGTCCTGGGATGACCTCCAGATGGCAGGTAGAGATGGGACCAAGGTCTCTCTACCGGCCCTACAGGGGGCAGAAGGTGTCGTCCTTCCCCCCCAGCGGCAGTGTGAACCCCAGGGGGCAGAAGGTGTCGTCCATCCCCCCCAGCGGCAGTGTGAACTCCAGGGGGCAGAAGGTGTCGTCCTTCCCCCCCAGCGGCAGTGTGAACCCCAGGGGGCAGAAGGTGTCGTCCTTCCCCCCCAGCGGCAGTGTGAACCACAGGGGGCAGAAGGTGTCGTCCTTCCCCCCCAGCGACAGTTTACCCTAACCAAGGTAGACACCAATCTCCCAGACGGCGCAGATGGGACCGTGGTCTCTGCGCCCACATCCTGTCCAGATCCCCAACTACCCTCACTGGGACAACCGGAGGAGGGGGTAAGTACAAATTCCCCTCCCCAGCTAACTCCTAATGTGGCCCCAGGGTTAACAGAGGAAATGTTAACACCCACTGACCCCCACCTTTCCCTGGCTACTGAGCCGGAATATGTCCCAAGTACCCCAGCAGAAGAGCTGACAGCGGGGCAGAGTGCAGTCGGCCTCTGCCCTCCCTTTGTCCCTTGTACAGAGCAGGATGTCCTGCAGGTTATACCAGCAGAAGAGCTGGCATCAGGGCAGAGTGCCGCTGGCCTCTGCCCCTCAAGTCCCCTCAGCGTGTTGCCCCATCACCACAGCGAAATATCCAGGTGCCGTAACTGTTTGTTGTGGGTGGGCTGCTCTTGCACTTTGTTGTTGTGGGGGGGCTGCTCTAGCACTGGTTTATTGTGGGTTGGTGGATCGTCTAACGGAGGCACTGACCGGCAGAAGGTCAGGTGCCTGGTTAGACTTCCCCCCAAAGGGGAGATGTGTGACGAAGTGCCCTTCACCACTTTGTCTTGGAGAGGACTGTTTGCCAGCCTCCTGCCCTGCGACTATGGCCCGGGGACATATTGCCCTTTACACACAGTATTCGGCCATACCAGAGTGTATGTCACTCATTCTGGCCCTTTACATACAGGGGGGTCATTCGGTACTTGCCCTGTGTGAACCATGATACCACAGATAGATATGCCATGGAGCCCATTCATATAATGAAAGACTATGGGAAAGACTTTAGCTCCATGGCAATTGAACTGTGTGAAGAGGATCTGAGCGCTATTCGGTAGTTTTGTGCGCTCAGACCCCAGCTGTAACGGCACCCATCACTGTTTTACCCTGTTTTATGGTTATTTAATTCTTGGTTAAAATATGATCCTACTGTTATATTATATGTATGTTGGTTTATGCTCTGCAGAATATTAGCCCAGACTTTTGCAGACCTAGGCTAATAGATAATCCTATTACAGAGACTCCAGAGATAAGGGAGTCGATTGTATAAAGTGTTTTCACTCTCAGATAAGAACAAAGAAGGCTGATTTAATCAATGTCTGATTATATCAAAGTTGCCAGGGAGCCTCAGGGAGGGGTGACCACACCTATTGTCCCTCTATGTGTATTGTGTGGCCAACTATGGGGGATGTGGATTGCCATGCTGCCAGTAAGATACTTTTACTAACTTTTGAACCCCTGGTCTGATTCATGCCATTTTTTAATATGTTGTTCCCCTGGGTGAGAGCTATTGAACGGTGCTGGACTTAAAGGTGTACCCCCTGTTTTTGGGGTACATCCAGAATGTGGTTAAAATTGTGTCTGTTTTAATTGTGTTACCTGTTATCTGAGGGGAGGAGACGTGGGGGTTGAACCATGTATATAATTGGCTGTGATAATTATGTGGGTGTAGCCCTTCAGAGGGCACCATTGCATAAAAGGAGATGCCCTGTCATTAAAAGTTAGTTCTACTTGACCCTTCAAAACGTAGCCTCGTCTCGTTATTGGAGGGAATCGCTATATCATACTGGGGATTGCTATGCTTTTGCATACTCCCTTGAGCTGTAACTACTGAACACTTGTTCCTGATGTGCTATCCTTGGAGGAGAGGTCTTCCCCACACGGTCCTGGATGCTGGAGATTCATACAGGGTGGAAGGAAGACGGCGCGGCTCCAGTTAAGCTACGGCGGTTGTGGAGTCTGTGGTGGTTGTGGTGTCCGGTGCGGTGCTTGTAGGCCTCGGCGCAAGCTAGGACGCGTCTATCAACGGAGGTACCCGGTCGGGGTGCCAGGAGATCCGTTACAATACATTTCTGCACTCTATAGGCAAACTAGCAGCGTATGTGTATGCAGCACATCTCATAACATATCTAAAACATCCTCTGATGACAACTCCAAGGGGAGTCTAAACAGGCATCGGACCCCCACCCAATAAGCATGCAGCATCCAGGGAGCAATATTAACCCACTATTTACCTACTCTTGCTTGCTCAGCCAATCTCCTTGCAGCTTCTTGTATGCACAGGAAATTATGAAAAGAAAGTTTATGAAGACATGTGACTGCCCACAGTAGGGAGGAACTCATGTGTACATCATTCCAAAACAAGATGGATACAATGCCTGTGATTGGTCAAACTGAATAGGACTGTTGCTAATTTTAGGAAAGATTGACTGGGGGTGTTAACTTTGAAAGCCAACTGTTTGCAAATGCAAGAAATTCAGCTGACTTCAAGGTGAGTGTTTAAATGTGTATATTGGTATTTTTTTCATGCAAACATTTTTTTTTTATATACACTTCTGATTTTCCTTCATCAGATTCATAATCCAGCAAACTTAGACATCCCTTTAACTTTTATGGCAATTGGTATTTTCAGTCCTTAATTTGAGTCCAGCCAGGTATACAGTTGCTCTATTGTCTCTTGCATGTATTTCCATGAGATATTACTCACCTTCACTCATATTTACAGGAATGTCCTCCTCTTTAATTTCCCGGGGACTCCTCATATTTGTCTCTTCTTCTTGGTGATACTGTTAGAGAACCGATGGTGTCACATTGTCACGGTCTATACAAATAAACATGAGACGGTCACGTGCTGGGATTTGTTACACGGCTTTATGGTCTGTACAAATAAACATGAGACGGTCACACACTGGGATTTGTTACACAGCTTTATGGTCTGTACAAATAAACATGAGACGGTCACACACTGGGATTTGTTACACGGCTTTATGGTCTATACAAATAAACATGAGACGGTCACGTGCTGGGATTTGTTACACGGCTTTATGGTCTGTACAAATAAACATGAGACGGTCACACGCTGGGGTTTGTTACACGGCTTTATGGGCTGTACAAATAAACATGAGACGATCACACACTGGGATTTGTTACACGGCTTTATGGTCTGTACAAATAAACATGAGACGGTCACACACTGGAATTTGTTACACGGCTTTATGGTCTGTACAAATAAACATGAGACGGTCACGCACACAGAGGAGAAAGACACAGGGAAGGGACAGGGCAAAGATGGTGGAAAGACACAGGGGAGGGAAATACTGAAAAACAAAAAGACACAGGGCAGGGAGAGAGGGGGAAACCGACACAGGGGTCAGAGAGTGGGGAGAGGCTTGCAATGAGCGCCGAAGGTGGTTATTCCCAAGCACAAAAGTTGCAGACAAAGCCGCTCATTGTTGGGCTCCCGATGAGTGCCAAAGGCGCTTATCGCGAGGCCCATAAAGTAGACGGGAGGAGAGGCTCAGCGCAGGGATCTCGCTAAAGGTACTCAGAGGTGGCAGAGCCTTGCATTGTGTGGCAAACAGCATTGCCAGAGTTAAAATGTTCTTGCCGTCATTTTTGATGGGCAAGCAGCTAGTAGTATTATTACAATACATATTGTATATGACTAATCGTATCTATAGGTAGAAATCCAATCTCATTTAGTACAAACATGTAATATATATGTTATCTGCTCTAATGGGAATGTAACCTAGTATAGTATTATAATGCACGTCATATGTGACTAATCACATCTATAAACAAAAAAACAAAATAGAGGCGCTTAATAAGAGAATGAACTAAATCTTATATGATAACCCACTCTGAAATTAACCTCTTTTAGCCACTTGTGCCCTTCATAGGGAGAAATATCCTGTAATATATCAGTCTGGTCCCACTCACTAGAGTGACCCAGCCTCGAAATACCAGGCAATTCTACCCTGAACAGGAGAAACGGCAAACCCCAGGGCCTCGTCAATGAGGTGTAGCTGATGATTACCCAAGGCAAAACTGAGCAAGGGGTCTACATCTGGAGTTTTCCATCACCCTTAGGGAGACTATCCCTAAGGGTCATTTGCATAAACAAAAAAAACAAAATAAAGGTGCTAAATCTTAGAACGAACAAATCTGAATAGGTTAGTTCTGTGGACATGATAACCCACTCAGAGCAATGTTAAAAATTGCGGGCCACGCGATGAGTGACTAAGGCGATCATCGCGAGGCCCACATGACATTAGGCTGCAATGAGCCCCAAAGGCGCTCATTACAGGGCTCATGATGAGTGCCACAGGCGCTCATTGCTCATCCCGTAGGACTTTAGGCTGCAATGAGCGCCAAAGTAAGACACGGGGGGGAAGAGACTCAGATGGGGGGAAAGAGACTAGGAGGTGGGGGGGAAGAGACTAGGAGGGGGGGGAAAGAGACTAGGGGAGGGGGGGAAAGAGACTAGGAGGGGGGGGGGGAAAGAGACTAGGAGGGGGGGGAAGAGACTAGGAGGGGGGGAAAGAGACACGAGGGGGGGAAAGAGACAAGAGGGGGGGGGAAGAGACACGAGGGGGGGGAAAGAGACACGAGGGGGGGGAAAGAGACACGAGGGGGGGGAAAGAGACACGAGGGGGGGGAAAGAGACACGAGGGGGGGGAAAGAGACACGAGGGGGGGGAAAGAGACACGAGGGGGGGGAAAGAGACACGAGGGGGGGGAAAGAGACACGAGGGGGGGGGAAAGAGACACGAGGGGGGGGAAAGACTATCCCTAAGGGTCATTTGCATAAACAAAAAAAACAAAATAAAGGTGCTAAATCTTAGAACGAACAAATCTGAATAGGTTAGTTCTGTGGACATGATAACACACTCAGAGCAATGTTAAAAATTGCGGGCCACGCGATGAGTGACTAAGGCGATCATCGCGAGGCCCACATGACATTAGGCTGCAATGAGCCCCAAAGGCGCTCATTACAGGGCTCATGATGAGTGCCACAGGCGCTCATTGCTCATCCCGTAGGACTTTAGGCTGCAATGAGCGCCAAAGTAAGACACGGGGGGGGAAGAGACTCAGATGGGGGGAAAGAGACTAGGAGGTGGGGGGGAAGAGACTAGGAGGGGGGGAAAGAGAGACTAGGAGGGGGGGGGGAAGAGACTAGGAGGGGGGGGGGGAAGAGACTAGGAGGGGGGGGGGGAAGAGACTAGGAGGGGGGGGGAAGAGACTAGGAGGGGGGGGAAGAGACTAGGAGGGGGGGGGAAGAGACTAGGAGGGGGGGGGAAGAGACTAGGAGGGGGGGGGGAAGAGACTAGGAGGGGGGGGAAAGAGACACGAGGGGGGGAAAGAGACACGAGGGGGGGGAAAGAGACACGAGGGGGGGAAAGAGACACGAGGGGGGGAAAGAGACTCGAGGGGGGGAAAGAGACACGAGGGGGGGAAAGAGACACGAGGGGGGGAAAGAGACACGAGGGGGGGAAAGAGACACGAGGGGGGGAAAGAGACACGAGGGGGGGGAAAGAGACACGAGGGGGGGGAAAGAGACACGAGGGGGGGGGAAAGAGACACGAGGGGGGGGAAAGAGACACGAGGGGGGGGAAAGAGACACGAGGGGGGGGAAAAAGACACGAGGGGGGGAAAGAGAACGAGGGGGGGGAAAGAGAAACGAGGGGGGGGAAAGAGAAACGAGGGGGGGAAAGAGAAACGAGGGGGGGGAAAGAGACACGAGGGGGGGAAAGAGACACGAGGGGGGGAAAGAGACACGAGGGGGGGGAAAGAGACACGAGGGGGGGGAAAGAGACACGAGGGGGGGGAAAGAGACACGAGGGGGGAAAGAGACACGAGGGGGGGGGAAGAGACACGAGGGGGGGGAAGAGACACGAGGGGGGGAAGAGACACGAGGGGGGGAAAGAGACACGAAAAAAAATACTAATAATATATATATATATATATACATATATAGATATATACACATACATATATACATACACACGACCCGTGGGACTTCGAAAAAATAAATAAATGCAGAATGAGGAAATACGGACTTAGACAAAAAAAATTACGATCAAGTAGAATGCATCATAACCCATCTAGCAAAAAAGTTTGCTTGAAAACATGCAAACCATTTTTGGAATATAATAAAAAAAGGGGGTGGGGGTGATTTAGACACCACCCGGCAACTGAGATTTGCTTAAAAGATATCTCATTTTTAATGAGATATCCATTATACAGCACATGTGCATGCTGATTGGCTGTGACACTGGATGGCAAAAGAGAGTTGGGGAGGTTGATAAGCAGTGTAGTTAGGTCTGACCTGGATAAAACAAAAATACACAAATCTCTAAATAAGCTTACGCTTAGACAAAACAATGCTAAATCAGGAAAAGTTAAAACACAAAAAATATATACTTTGACACATCAAATCAAAATATATCACAAACCTTTTCTTAAGCCGAGATGGTCACGAACTCTAAAAATATAAATTAGACAATAGTCTCACAGACAGCTATTGAAATTATAACACAGCATTACACAAAACTAATAAGGGGAATGGAGGGGCTAAGTTATGAAGAAAGACTAACCAAATTAAACTTATTTTCTCTAGAAAAAAGGCGTCTAAGAGGAGATATGATTACCTTATATAAATACATCCAGGGTCAGTATAAAGATTTGTCACGGGAGCTTTTTGTGCCAAGAGGTTTCCAACTGACAAGAGGACATCCTGAGGTTAGAAGTAAAAAGATTCCACCTCAAAAAAAGAAAAGGGTTCTTCACAATAAGGGTGGTTAATCTGTGGAATTCTCTACCAGAGGAGGTGGTGACAGCGGATTCGATAGATAGCTTTAAAAGGGGACTGGATTTATTTCTAATTAAAAAGGGAATTCAGGGTTATCATGGATAATTAGAGAGGCAGTATTGATCCAGGGAGAAGTCCGGTTGCCGGTGTCTGGGATCAGGAGGGAATTGATTATTTATTTATTTTTTATATACAACTAATTAATTAATAGTTAATCCTCATATTGCAAATCAGAGGAGATCTTAAAAGGTTGAACTTGATGGACTGAAAGTCTTTTTTCAACCTTAAATACTATGTAACTATGTAACAATACTCAGACAGAACTATAGAAATGCTATCATAGGATTACACAGAGCGCACTGATGACGCATACAAATGCAACGCATTCTATCACAGCCAACTTTAAAAGGGCTCCTGTTATTCCTCACCCTATATTTCCTCTGAATAATCTGTCTCTTAGGACGGGGAAACGCGAATCGGGTATCAAGGAGGGCCCACTGTGAACTGCTGGTTGTCCTGCATGCTGCACTGTTGGTTTTGGGACCGCTTATACATGCATACCTAACCCCCCTGTATCAAATACTGCGAGGAAAGATAGGATAAGTTTCTGGGCACCCATTTTCGGGTTCACCCAGAGGGTGTCTAGTCGGCCCTTAACTTTTTTATTTTGTTTTTTTCCCTACGTCACTCAGTCTGCAGTAATGGGGGTGGGAACCTTTGAATGTATAATGCGCTCTGTATATTCATTCTAGGACAAACTGTCTATGCAGTGTAAATACCTTTTGCGTGCTATTTATGTGTGCTATATATTGTATTCATTGATTTTGCACTTATTCCTTGTCTTTCTAAAAAGGAGCTGTAAGCACTATACTGATGACTTACCACCACATAGAGATTTAGGAGTAGGGGCAACTCCCCAAACTCAAAATGGTCTACACAGCAAACAGGGTATTATCAGACAGTAGGTTTAAGGGGTACGTTAAGGGGTACGGGACACATTGCAACCAACGTGAGGGTCTTTATCTATGGACTCTACACATAAAAATATACAGGCATTTGCCTCTAACCTCCATTTTTGGCATCTGGAGCCCTATAGGATATATATCCTTTAGCGAATAGTCCTGTTCCCTATATTCCTCCACAAATGATATGCACTCTTGCATTCTATGGTACTCTACTACACACATACCATTCATGCATGGAAGCAAAAACGGTCTCACGTAGGACCCTCCTCTCCGATTTTAATAAGCATTGCTTTATAGATTTTATAGTTTTAAATAGTCACAATAAACGTTGTGTTTTATTATATTTTTTGACTCTTGCTCTCATTTTTGAGTGGCAACATTGAATGACTCTTACACACTGGATACATGCTCCTTTTATGATATTATTGACTAGGATTGATTTCCTGAAAAATGTCCCGTGACCGGCGTTTTGGTCACAGGTTTGCTGGTCACAAAAGCAAGAAATTCAGCAAACTTCAGGCTAACGGTTTAAAGGTTTATTTTAGAATTTTTTTCATGCAAAATGTTTTTCAGACACTATAAATTCTCCTCTATCAGATGCATTCAAAATCCACCTCACGCGTATATACCTTTAACGGCTGAAACGTGTACATCAAAAAAACACCAAAAACACAGAAAAACAAAACATCACACACACAGCAAGGCGGACAGTCAGGACGTCCTGGGGGTGAGATTGCACATGAATTAAAGTCGAATTTAAGGAGTTTCGCCACTTGAAAGTCGGCTAAGCGAGAGAAAAAAAGGCGGCTAAAGGGAACAGAGCCGCGAAAATCACCGCCAGGCACGTACGAGTTAGCCAGGAACGTAGGAGACACACGATATACCATTACAACGGACAGAAAATTATTACGAGCCAAGTAACACATAGAAACAAAGATGACATTTTTATAACACTTACTTACAACTCATAACATTACGAATCTAAAATGCCGATTTACCCACCTAAACAAACGGTTTGCCCTCGCGCACACAGCCTACTAACAGTGCACACATTGCTGGCACTTTCTCCTCAGATGATCAACACTCCAACTTTACATTTCTAAGATGCAGGAAAATCCAAAGAGATTGTTAGCTCTTCAGGATATTGATTGATGCATATGAAATATAAATAGGTAAAGTATATTAATTTATTTACGATTATTCATTTATTAACGCATATTACTTTATTAATTCACTGTACGCACATTTTTTTTGCCATTTTACACTGTACTTATATACCTCTCTTCGCGATAAACGCCAAAAGGTGATCGTTGCAAAACTGGACAATTGAAGTACACAAGGGGATAGGCTCACAATGAGCGCCGAAGGTCCACAAAAGCCTTACATTGTGTGGCAAACAGCATGGCTTAAAATTGTATTGCCCCGTCCTTTTTGACGGGCAAGTCGCTAGTTATATATCACATATATAGTTCTCAATTACCACCCCCCCCCTCCACTACAGAAAAAAAAAAAAAAAAACTACACACCTGAAAAGGAATTACGTAGAATACATACAATACAAAGAAAATACAATACAATACCCCCTATCTAACATACAATCAATACTATCGATCTAAAATACATCCCCCAATCTATCTAATATACAATACACCCTCTCTATCTAAAATACATACCCCTAACATACATACAATACATCCTATCTAAAATACATCCCCCTATCTAGCATACAATAAATGCTATCTCTATATACAAACCCTAATTCTAAGCTAAAATAAAATAATTAAGACCACTTACCTTTGCAGATGTCCCTTTAGATCAGCAACCTAGGGAAAAAATAAAAAAAAGTTAGTACAACACATTTACAGAAAATAAATAAACATTATAAATATTCTACTCACCTTTCCAGCATGTCCCCGTCCTTCCACTTTCCTTATTCTCCGCCGCGGCCCCTGTAAAAAAAAAAAAGCATTACATTAGTACAACAGACATAAACATAAAAACAAAGTAAAATAAACATAATATACATTGTACTTACCTCCCCGCGATGTCCCCAGCCTCCTCCTCTTCTGCCCAATCACCGAACAACCCGCGCTCTAAAAAAAAAAAAAAACTAACGGAGGTCCGCACTCGCGGATATCCCCGACGCTATTAAGCCTCCTACAGAGTTTTCCAGAATAAAATTTCCAATAGCGGCTTCGGATTGGCTATAAACGATGTCTATCAAATTCAGCCAATCAGAAGACGCCAATGTGTGAGCCAATCAGAAAGGCATACACCCCAAAATCCCACTCTGATTGGATAATGCACCAGAAGGCTTTATTGCCATCAGCCAATCACAATGGGATACACCCCCAAGGGGTGATTGGCTGAAGCCTTCTCATTGGCTGTAATACTGATTGACATTGACAACAGCCAATCAGAAACTGCAAATGCCTTCAGCCAATCACTACGTGGGGGTGTATCCCATTGTGATTGGCTATTGTCACTGCAACCAATCAGAATGCGCAGATCCCTCCAGCCAATCACCCTGTGGGGGAGTATTCCATTGTGATTGGCTGAAGGCATCTGTGCCTTGGGATTGGTTTAAATAAAGATTGACAGGTGCATTATCCAATCAGACTGGGATTTTGGGGTGTATCCCTTTCTGATTGGCGGGATTTGATAGACAGCGGTTTCAGCCAATTGCCAATTGCCTTCCGGAAAAGGCTCTAAGAGGCTCATTAGCGTTGTGGAGGTCCGCGAGTGCGGATCTCCGTTAGTTTTTTTTGGGGGGGGGGTTTTAGAGCACAGATTGCTTGAGGACGGGGCAGAAGCTGAGGAGGCCGGGGACATCGCGGGGAGGTAAGTACAATGTATTTTATGTTTATTTTACTTTGTATGTTGTACTAATGTAATGTTCGTTTTTTAACAGGGTCCGCGCCGGAGAAAAAGAAAAGAAGAAGGACGTGGACATGCTGGAAAGGTGAGTAGAATATTTAGAATGTTTATTTATTTTCTGTAAATGTGTTGTACTGACTTTTTTTTTTCCCTAGGTTGCTGATCTGAAGGGACATCTGCCAAGGTAAGTGGTCTTAATTATTTTATTTTATTTTAGAATTAGGGTTTGTATATAGAGATAGAGATAGCATTTCTTGTATGCTAGATAGGGGGATGTATTTTAGATAGATAGGATGTATTGTATATTAGATAAATTGGGTGATGTATTTTAGATAGATAGTATTTATTGTATATTAGATTGTGGGATGTATGTTAGATAGATATTGTATTTTATTTTATTTGTATTGTATTGTATTGTATGTATTTCCACTTCAGGTGTGTAATTTTTTTTTTCTGTAGTGGGGGGGGTGGGGGGGGGGGGAGTAATGTATTTTTTAAATTTTCTGTAATGTTCCTTTTTTTAGTAGTGTACGTGTTAATAGGTTAGTGTAGAGGGGGGTAAGTGTAGATTTAATGTTTATTGGGGGGTATAGTGCAATGTAGTGTTTATACTTAGTGTCATGATGGTCCTTGAGGACCATCATGGCACTTATGTGGTTAATGTTGGGTTGTAATAGCCCCATAGGGGTCATAATATACCCTTATGGGACTGATGAGGTTAAATAGAGGCTTATGAGGGTCTGTATTAAGCCCCATGAGTGACAGAGTTAATTAAGTGCTTATGGGGGGCTGTATTGACCCTCATGAGTGACAGTTAATTAAGTGCTTATGGGGGTCTGTATTGGCCCCCATGAGTGACAGGGTTAATTAAGGGTTTATGGGGGTCTGTATTAACCCCCATAAGTGCCAGGGTTATTTATTGGCTTATGGGGGTCTGTATTGACCCCCATGAGTGACAGGGTTAATTATGGGTATATGGAGGTCTGTATTGACCCTCATGTGTCACCGGGTTAAGTAAGTGCTTAAGGGGGTCTGTATTGACCCTCATTAGTGACGGGGTTAATTAAAGGTTTATGGGGGTCTGTATTGACCCCCATGAGTGACAGGGTTAATTATGGGTTTATGGGGTCTGTATTGACCCCCATGAGTGACAGGGTTAATTATATGTATTATGTGGGTCTATATTGACCCCCATGAGTGACAGGGTTAATTAGGGGTTTGTGGGTGTCTGTATTAACCCCCATGAGTGACAGGGTTAATTATATGTATTATGGGGGTCTGTATTGACCCCCATGAGTGACAGGGTTAATTAAGGGTTTATGAGGGTCTGGATTGACCTCCATGAGCGACAGGGTTTTTTAGGGGTTGATGGGGCTCTGTATAGCACCCCATGCTTGATAGGTTTATTTTTTATTTTTTTTATTACCGGTTTATTACAGGGTTTAAAGGACCCGTAAGGCGGGAAATTTGAATTTTGATTGCAGAAGGGGTCCCGATCGCGTGCGATCAGGGACCCCCACTGCGAGGGTTAATGCGGGTTTCCAAGGTTATCTTGGATCCCTTCAAAGGTTAATTAAGGGTTTATGGGGGTCTGGATTGACCCCCTTGAGTGACAGTGTTATTTAGGGATTGATGGGGCTCTGTGTAGAGCCCCATGTGTGATAAGGTTGAAAAAAAAATTATTACGGGTCCTTTAAGGACCTTTACGGTCCTGAAAGGACCCGTAAGGCTGAAAATGTGAATTTTGATTGCAGCGGGGGTCCACGATCTTGTGCGATCAGGGACCCCCACTGCAAGGTTTAATGTGGGGTTAATCGCGGAACCGAAACAGTGGAATTTGGTGCCAAAATTGTGGTAATTGGAGTTTAATCTCACTTCCAGATGTCCTGGCTGCCCCCCCGTGCTGTGAGTGTTTTTTTTTTATTATTGGTTTTTTTTGTGTGTTTTTAGTGTTTTTGTGTTTGCGAGGTTCGGGGGGGTTAGTGCGTTGTTTTGCGAGACACAGGGGAGGGAGAGGAGGAGTGGAAGGAGAGGACTAAGTGCTGCCCGTTTAGAGGTGTGTGGGGTGGTTTGGGGGCGCAATAG
>JAPZIH010001177.1:0-54600 GCA_027410445.1 Discoglossus pictus
GGAGGAGGAGGATAGGAGGAGGAAAGGCGGTGAGGTGAGGAGGAGAGAGGAGGAGGGAGGAGTAGGAGGAGGAAGGAGGAGGAAGGAGGGAGAAGAGGAGGAGGGAGGAGAGGAGGAGGAGGGAGGAGAGGAGGAGAAGGAGGGAGGAGAGGAGGAGAAGGAGGGAGGAGAGGAGAGGAGGTAGAAGGGAGGAGAGTAGAGGAAGGAGGGAGGAGAGGAGAGGAGGAGGGGAGAAGGGAGGAGAGTAGAGGAAGGAGGGAGGAGAGGAGAGGAGGAGGGAGAAGGGAGGAGAATAGAGGAAGGAGGGAGGAGAGAAGAGGAGGAGGAGGGAGAGAGGAGAGGAGAGGAAGGAGGGAGGAGAGGAGAGGAAGGAGGAGGGAGAGTGGAGAGGGTCCTCATACCCAGGCAGAAGAGCAAGAGGCTGGCGGCAGGTCCAGGGCCCACAATTATAGCCGGGAGGAGAACAGGGTCCTCCTGGAGGCCATCCGTGCCCGCCCCGTCATCACCTCGGGGGGTAGGGAAGTAAAGGCTGGGCCCCGTGCTACTGCTTGGCAGCAGGTGGTGGATCTGGTCAACGGTGTGGCGGGCCGTGGACGGAGTCTGCGGTCCATTAAGCACCGGTTTGACGACATCAGGGCCGCGGTGAGGAAGAAGATGGTGCAGGAGGCCGAGGGGCGGAGGGTCAAGTACCTTGCCCATGAAGGGATTGCAAGGGCCATGCTTGCACCCTCCGACGCAGCTGGAGCATCAGGCCCGGTGGAGCAGCAGGACCCAGCCTCCAGGGCAGGTGAATATGACATACAGCAACATGCCACCACATGTGCATCACACACACTACACATGGCCATGACAATGACATGTCAGCTCCATGAAATAACAAGGGATAGATGGATGCATCGTTAAATTCATGAAGCTGACAAATCACTGTCATTCCTGGTCACCACAACAGTAATCAAGCAATAGAGCAGGTGTGTCCAAACTCGGTCCTGGTGGGCCACACACATGGCTGGATTTGATAAACCTGCTGCGCACAGGTGAGTCAATCGCTTCTTTAGTCATCCTGATTGACTCACCAGTGCACAGAAAGGATATCTTCCAATCCAGGAAAGAGTTTGGACACCCCTGTAATACAGAGTCCATGTATTGGTGTGCCCGTTCAGCCTATGCAGTTACAGACAGCAGCCGTAATACAGATAGCGTTGTGAGCCGAGAACCTTTAAGAACAGAAACCTAAGAATAGATAACAGCTAGTATAAGATAGCTAATCAGAGTTGCAAAGAGGAGAATCATCCATATTCAAGGCTAGATGTCAGATAATTAGAAATGAACACATATCAATGAGCTAATCAACATACTAATGACATGTACCTTTCTTCTCTATCTCTCAGCATCCAGGAGGAGCTCTGGGTCCTGTGACCATAGCGAGGAGGCGGGGCCATCAGCCCCGTACCAGGATCCTCCAGCACAGGGGGAGGAGGAAAGGAGATCAGAGGGCTCGGAGTCAGAGGATGGGCTGGTCATTGACCTTGCGGGGTCACCTGCCCCAAGCCCTGGGCCTATGCCCATCCTCGAAAGGCTTGCTCTGGGGCCCTCATCCCCCCAAGGGACAGCACCTCCTTCCCCACAAAGTGTGCTGGCCTGGTCACCACCGGGCACATTCTCCCCACCGGCTCCAGCTGTGGACCTCCCCGCATCACCTCACCACGCCCACCCAGCGGTGTCGTCGCCGCAGAGCCAGGCTGTGCAGGTGGAGACACTGGCCGTCCTGAAGGAGCTGCTGGCCAGCAGCCAGAGGATTGAGGCCAACCAGCTCCGGATGGATGCCAGCATCTCTGCCCTAAGGTCACAGATGACCCACAGCCTGGCCAGGCTGTCCAGGGAGGTGAGGAGGCACCACATGACATCGGAGCACCTTCAGGTCAGGCTGCTCAGACAGGCCATGGTCCCCAGCCCAGCATCAACGGGGATCTCCCAATCCCCCAGCCAAGAGCAGCCTGGCCCCTCCTCTCCTCCCATGTGTCCGTCACCGCCCAGACCACCGCTGCCTGGCACCGCCCGCCCCCCCGCCCTCCCCCCCCACCATCACCACCAGAGGGGAGACAGAGGATGGGCACAGGTGATGTGGGTCCTGGGCCCAAGCCGAGGAGGACATAGGGCCTCATTCAATTGCAATGTGGCCAATTGCTAAGGGATCAATTTGAGCACAGAGCATATTTTCTACAGATGTTTGTAGTTAGTGAACTTCTCTCCAAATGCAAGGTCTTCACTAAATACAAACGTCTGTAAATAAATGTATGCTCTGTGCTTATATAGAGCCCTTTTCAATCGTCCATATCGCAATTGAATGACACCCATAGGGTCTTCAGACATGTTTTCGCCTTCTCAACAGCACTCCTCAGTGACCATCAATTGGTCACAGGTTAAACACAACACAAAGGGCCTCATTCAAATGTGATTTGGGCAATTGAATAGGGCTCTATATAAGCACATAGCATATTGGTTTTACAGGAGTTTTTAGTTAGTGAAGACCTGGCTTTTGCATAGAAGTTCCCTAACTAAAAACTTGCTTGCAAAAAGATGCTGTGTGCTTATATAGAGCCCTATTCAATTTGTTACATTGCAATTTAATGAGGCTGTTAATTAGTAGTGTGACCAATACATTGTCACTAAGGAGTGCTGTTGAGAAGAGATGCTGCAGGCCCTGTGATGTTTTCAGGCCTTATTTTTTCGGTGTTGTGTTTTTTTTTATTTTTTTATTTTAGGTCCATGAAGGCATCTCCTACATCTGCAAGCATTGTGGAGGAATTATGAGGTGGAGGGTTTTCCCAGTGCCTCTCAGGTAGACATGCCTTCAATGGCAGCCCCCTTAACATGTAGCTCCCACAATCTTAAAGCTATCATATAGCCACATATCTCCAACATGATTGTTGGTAGCTTAAATGTAGACTAATACCGCTATGGCGGTGGACTTGCAAAGTCTCACAATGGCATGTTAATAACAGCCAGCATTAATATATGCACTAGTGACGCATGTGATCCTGACCTCAATAGCAGTCTGAGAACAGATCTTTGGGTCTGATGTAAGAAACAGTGAATCTGGCTGCTGACCTTTGTGTCCTCTCCATAATAATGGCTATTTGCCCATATTTGTGATTATCCACAGACCTAGCTAATGGTTAGTAAAGCTTGCAGATGGGAATCAGGTGAGTTGGTATATTGGTACAGTATTTAGAACTGTACTGTACATACATCGTGATTCTAAATTGTTTTTGACCCTCCTCTGCATTTTTTGATTTGAACACTTCTTTCAGATTTTTGTTTGTTCAACACACTGTATGTGTGAAACTGGATTGGATTACACAGTCCAAAGGTTGAATCATCTGTTTAATTGAGCAGATCTAGTTACAAGTTATATGTGCTATGCACATAAATGGTTTCTTCAGTTAAATGAAGAGATTTCTGGTTCCGGTTGCAGCATGTGACCCTGGTAGGTGCTATGCATCATGCTTATTCTAGACTATTAGATTGACCCCTGTAGGTTTCCCCTTTTTTCCAGCCTCTTGCTCTTCAAGGACCCGCCCACACCACACCCATGATATTAATGCAGTTTTGACCACTGCTGATTGTGGTCTGTGTAAAAAATAAAGCTTTGTTAGACCTTTCTGACTGCGTCCATATGTTATGAATATGTTTGGTTCAGGGAAATCCACATGCATTTCATTAGTGTCACATTCCTCTAAATGTAAACTGATGAGCCATAGTTAACATGCATTAGATCAATACATCTAAAACTGTTGAGGAGTCAGAATAGCTTGAGATATCATCTGATCCCAAATATCATATCTACTACTAATATAGGGTTAATACCCATGACAAGTCTGATTAGCGATACTGTGGAGTAGGAACATTCCCCTGAGGGCCTACAATGAATAGGACAGGTGACACTGGAGTGCTTTTCCAGTTCCTTCTCTAGTTGATTGGGATTAGTCTGACCTCTCTGATAAGACGTACCCCCCTACACTGGCCCGATGTAGGCTAGCTCACAGCTTCATTGAAGTACACAAACCCCTTCACCCACATCACTTAGCATATGTGTGAATACAGTTAGTTGCCCAATAATGAACATGCATTGGCTAAATATCCTTTGGTTATCATATGTTGTAATGGTCATGCACATGCCAATCTGACAAACCAGGCTGCAACTTGCATAATATGATTAAAGCCACACTACCCAATTCAATAGCAAGAGTAAAACATGAGTCAGGTCATATGAACCCTTTGCCACGCACATGAGCTCTATTGGGATCCCTTAAATCTCTATCTAATTGCATATACATCTAGCTCATCACATCTACATTAGAGAATACAAATAGTGGCCAAATCAGACCGCCACTTGGCATATATCAAGTACCAGGGGAATATTTCATTATATGTGGTTAAGTCCTTCAGTTGTGTCCGACTCTCCGTGACCCTATGGACTGCAGCACATTCAGCTAGGTCTCTGCCTTTGCTGTTCTCCAAAGTTTAAAGGCCAAAGAGATTGGAGTGGGTTGTCAGTTCCTTCTCAAGTGGATTGGACCTTGTCTGATCTCTATGCTATGACCTGCCCACCTACAGTAGCTCCCAGCTTCATTCAGGTATTCAGGTATTATGGGGCTGTTTTAGAGGCTACAATGGAACCTATATGTGTGCTGACCAATCAAACATATGAGGAATATTAAACTAATTTGAAGTCTTGTTAATTTGTAGGCTGTAATGCTTGGGCCTCCATTTTAGGGTTACAGCAGTTCCATGCAGACTGCAAAAACAGTAACAAAATGGATACCTTTAACCTCCAAGCACGTACAGCCTTTAAAAACGAGCTGCGGGCTTGGAGGACAGCCCGCACGGGCTTGAATACGGAGCTACGGGCTTGGTCAGTGAAGTCCGTGGGACTTGTACGGATTTTAAAATCAAAGTACAATTTGGCGATGTACAAGCTTGAGAATGTTTTGCTAGTAATCCTCATGCCCCCCCGTTATGTTCCCCATCATTTACAGTGCTTTGCAGTGCTGGATTGAATATATATTGGCTATTACAATGCTTTGTTTGCGGCCCTCCATCTCCAAACCCGTACGGGTTTGAACAAGGACCAGCCCGCGGAACTACGGGACGTAAAGTAATCCGTAAATAATATATCTGATTTGGGCTGATGTGCAAGCTTGAGAGGGTGTTGCTATTAATCCTCGTGTCCCCCATTATGATGCCTAGCATTTACGGAGCTTTACAGTGCATTCTCGATTTTATATTTGCATTTTCAGTTTTCGGACTTTGCGGCCGGAAAACAAGATTTACGGGCGTTGGGAAAAAGCTTCTGGCCGTTTGCATGATATGCGGCCGGCCGGAAGGGGATATCCTTGCGGCGCCGTATAATTGAATTGCAAGGTAAAAGTAGCTCTACACGGGGCCGTAAGACGGCCGCAAGGAATCGCAGCTTTGCGGCCGTTTTACGGCCGATAATTGAATGAGGCCCTTAGTGTCTAAACTTTTTTATTTTGAGTGCAATTAAGTTGTAAGTTGCATTTTTGAGGTCCTGGATGCTCCCTCTTGGTGTAGGTAAGGTTTTTATGTATGTGCTGTGTGTATGTATTGTGTTTTTAATTTTGTAATGTTCGCGAGTTGCCTCCGAGTGTTGCGAGGCCGTAATGTGTGTGAACGTGTGTCCTTTGTTGTTTGCGAGTGTCGTAATGTGTGTGTCGTGCTCTTTTGGTTGCGACGTGAATTTTGCGAGTGTCGTAATGTGTGTGTCGTGCTCTTTGGGTTGCGAATTTGGGTTGTGAATTTTGCGAGGGTCGCAGTTGCTGCAACTGAGGCCCTCGCTTTGCGAGGTCCTCAGGTGCTTGCATGGAGCGCCTGCAGCGCTCCATGCCAGAAACTGAGACCCTGGCCCAGTGCCCTCGCTTTGCAAGGGCCGCGGGCTCGCTACGCGAGCCCGCATCGTTAGCAACAACTCGTACGCTCACAACTATATATGTGATAGTTGTAGCTGAGCACAAGATCACCTAGACTTTTTGCATTAAAGAAAGTAATAAAAGGATAGTTTTTGTTAAAAAGCATGGTGTAACATTTTTAATAGGTTAACACAAAATTGCAACTCAGAAAATGGTAATTTATTTTTTTTATAAAAAGAAGAAATTAATAATATCAAATTATATGCTTTTGTTATGAGTTAGACGATCTCACTATTACTGCTTAAGCGAGTATTTGATTTATCTGAGTTTTTTCTTTTATAATGCTTATGATGGAACTGTTAGGATTTTATATAATCAATTAAGAATGTATTTCACCTAACTGATTTTTTTCGTTATAGTATTCATGGAGTAAATGGTGAAAAAGGGCTATAATTTGATGAAATTTCATATTAATATTCCATTCACTTGTGCCTAGGTGTTCAATATTATTTTGTTTGGTGCCTTCTCTCTTGTGGTCCCACAACTAGGTTAAATTAACCAGTTTGTTGGGGTTCCAGAAGACGGGAGGTAATGATCCTCAACAAGAGGTAAATAGATTATACAAAAAAAACGTAAATGTTTTGTGTTATGTGTTTTATGTGTTATGAACATGTAGCAAGTTTTCTGGAATGCTTAAAAAAGATAGGGCCTCATTCTATTACCGGCCGTAAATCGGTCGTAAGGCTGCAATTCCTTGCGGGGGTTCTGTTAACTCGCGATTCTATTATACGGCCCCGCAAGGATCTCCCCTTACGGCCGGCCGCATATCTTGGAACCGGCCGTAAGCTCTGAACTATAAAAACACAAAAATAAATTCAAGCCTGCACTGTACAGCTCTGTAAATGCTAGGGATCATATTGGGGGACAGGAGGATTAAAAGGAACCCACTCTCAAGCTTGCACATCAGCCCAAACCCGAGTTCAAATTAACTCTTTATTTTCTGGCTGCGGCGTGGGCGTGTCTGAGGTGCTCCAAGCACTCTGGACTTTTTACATGTATATTTTACGTATATTAAAAAAATATTATTTTACGGATTTGAGTATAGGGTAATTATGTGCTATTTTTTCTAACACCGAATATCACTTTATAGTCTTCTCAAAGTGCAGGATGGCTTTATTTGAGCTATTTTATGTGCTTAATTGGTGCTAGTGGGACCTTTTTGCTGCAAGTAAGATGCGGCTCGTTTTTAGCCTTGCAGACAGGGTTCCCGGAGCAATAGAATCGCAACCAGGCTTTTCTTACGGCCGATTTCCTTGCGGCCGTTTTAGATCAAAGGCTTTCCTCCGCAGCGATCGGCCACAAGGGATAGCAAGGCGCCGGCCGCAAGCCTGCCGGAATCCCCGGCCGGAGGGGAATAGAATAGCCGGAAAGCCTGCGGCCGGTCCTTGCGGCCCCGCAGCGGCTGCGGCCGGTAATAGAATGAGGCCCATTGTCTGTATAAATAAAAGCATTTATTTTGCAATTAATGTCTACAGTAAAATTACTGATAGCAAGAAAATGGAAGCAACAACAAGTTCTAAGTTGGAAAGAAATTACATTTTCTATAAATAAAAACTATCAGATAGAAATGCATTTGCTCTAAGAAATTATGAATAAAATGGAAAATATTGGAAAATATTTATGAGATAGATTTAAAAAAGTAATACAATTGAGAAGAAAGAGGAGAATAAAAAAAATGGGAAAAATAAGTTGAAGAGATTTAGTTTGCGCAAAGGGGAGATTCATTCTGTGTCCATAAGGGTATGTGCTTGTTTTTTTTTTTGGGGGGGGGGGGGGGGTTGTTTTTTGTGTGTCTTTTTTTTTTGCTTAGGTTTTTATTGAGTTTTTTTTTGTACTTATGATCACTTTTGAAACTTGTATTACTGTTCTTGGCCGTTTATTTAGATAGCTACTGCATATGTATAATCTAACAACACACTGCTGTATTAAACATGATTACTGCATGGAGTAATGAGTTGTTGAATTTTGATAAGCAATGGGAATACTGATTGCTTGTAATGATAAAACAAATGTATGACTCAAGTAATGTTTGTTACATTTTAAAAATGTTTGTAAATAAAAAAAAAATATTATTATTGAAAAATGTGATCCTGACAGAGTAGAACTGGACATATAGTTTATTTTATACCTGAAAAAAGAAACATTTTGATGAATGTATTGGACTCGGGAAGCAACCATGATAATTTGATCAAGGCTTCATGTATAACAGGGGCATTTACATTTTTTCAGGAGAGAGCTTGTTTGTGAGCATGCACAGGGAAAGGGACTAGCTGTCAAATTCCAAATGGTTCAACGCTTTCACAGATCTCCCTACAGCAAACTTTCCATCCATGGCATCCATAATTCACCAGCATGTAAGGTTTTTCCTAAAATACAGTGCAACTTTCATCAATATCTAACACTCTCAAAACAATATCTCAGTATCTAAAGCGATTAACCTTTGAAACAAAAAGACCATTTGGTAGTAAAACAAAAGCTGAACCAAAACAAATAATAAGAACCCACTGCCTTATAATGGAGTCCAGATCGTAAAACAAGAAACTGATAAATAAGGGAGTGGCATCGGTCTCTGCTGTAACAAAATTACAATTATAAACTCCACCTTTTTAATGTTCTTATTTAGTTTACTGGCGACTTGCCCGTCAAAAATGATGGCAATAAAATTTGGAGCCTGGCAATGCGGTTTGCCACACAATGTGATGTTCTGCCCCGTCTGAGCACCATCTACTTCATCTCTTATTACAGGCCTTGGCAACTTGCAACTTGCCATGTGTCTCTTTCCACCATTGCCCCCTGTCCCTTCCCTGAGTCTTTCTCCTCTGTGTCTCTGCTGAATCTTTGCATGACACGCACTGACTTCGCCATTGTGTATTTTCTAAGTCCCGCGTGCCTGGCATTGTTCGTCTGTGTCCCGCATGCCTGGTGCTGTTCGTGTGTTACTGTCTTTTGAGTTGTGTATTTTCTAAGTTCTGTGTGCCTGGCATTGTTGGTGTAAGTGTTTTTGTCTTTTGCCTTGTGTATTTTCTTAGTTCTGCGCGCCTGGTGGAGCCTTATTTTCATCTTGATTCAGAATTTTACGTTTTTCCATTTTCGTTTGTTAAAAAAGACAAAATATGCCTCAAATTAACTTGCAACCTCACTCACAGGCTCTATGGCTCTCCCCTGTGCTGTGTGTGAGTGTGTAAGTGAATTTGAGACATATTTGTGTGTTTTCGCCGTCTTTTCCAGTTCGGTGGTTCGGCCATTAAAGCAGAATTTTTTGTGAGCTCGTGCCTCAACGGCTCGCCCCACTTTGCGAGGCTCTCAAGCGTAATGACAACTCAAAATTTGACAACTATTATATGTAATTAACATGGATTTTAGACACACATGTGTGATTTATTAAGCTAAAATGATGTTTGTAACGGATCTACTGGCACCCCGACCGGGTACCTCCGTTGATAGACGCGTCCTAGCTTGTGCCGAGGACTACAAGCACCGCACCGGACACCACCACCACCACAGACTCCACAACCGCAGTAGCTTAACTGGAGCCTCACAAATAGCTGCTATCAGCTGAACAGGAAAAGCACCCCAAGATACTTACACTCCTGGCAGTCAGTCTGCAACAGCATACCATGAATCCCACCAAGAACGAGACATAAGCTCTGTGTTTGAGGGTCAAGCAGTGAACTCTCTTCTTTATTAATTACAAAACACATTTTTAAACACTTCACATACACAGTAGGGGCAGTGACTACCTTTGGTCAACCCCTTATGACCTCTGGCCAATCAGACAGGGTTAAGGTGTGGGAGCCAGGAGTCCCCTCCCCCAGGAGCCTCCCACTAGGCGTGGCTAACTGCTCATTCCACCTCTGGCGGTGGAGAGAGTAACATCTCTAAGCTCACTTATTCCCCTGCTGGGAGTATGGGGAAACCCCAGGTCTTCTCATTATTCAAGAGTCCTTACCCCCATTGTTCATGATGCCATCTTGTCTGCTAAAACCCTTTTGTTCTGCTATCTCTTGTGTGGTTTAGCAGATACTATTAAGAGGCAGATGGGCAACTCCTGACCAAGTGTATGAGACCAAAGATATTTGACTGCATACCACACAATACAATATTTTTACAGATATAATAACAACATTTTATAACCCAGAACATATCTGCAGATAGCTTAGGTCTGAGCACCCATTATTACTGAATGGCACTCAGACCACATACATACAGTTCAATGGCCATGGAACCAAAGTCTTTCTGCATAGGAAAATAAAGTATTTAAATGCCGGTCCATAGTCAAAAGGCAGGAGGCTGGCAAACAGTCCTCTCCAAGACAAAGTGGCGAAGGGCACTTCGTCACAATGTTTGATTGTTATGCAATTTTATTATGGCAGGAGGCAAAATGGCTCTAGTCAACATTGAGTGTGACTAAACCTTCTGTTCTTGACTTTACAAATCCCACAGGAACGTTGTGTTTTATTAAGTAAACAAGGATTTAAAGGAGTTAAATATCCCAATGTCCTATGTTTTCTTCTGGGCTTTGAACCAGTTTATGTTTACATTGGTGAAGCTTAGTATATACAGCGTTGGGAAGTATACTTTTTCCTTGGTGCTTAACACCAAATTACATATGAGAAAGAAGTTGATGGGAAAACCAACAACATTTTATTCAGTTCTACATAGGACAGTGACAAATTAAAAACAGCCATTTATTGGTATAAAACAACTAAATGTGTAACCCTTTATATTTTCCACTAGGGAATTGTATAGGCAGGGCACTAGCTACAGAGCAAAGCTATAGCTAATTTTGTTTTATTCCTATATAGGTGGTAAAATCCTATATAGGTGGCTATATCCTTTGGTAAAATGAGCAAATAGTGGTGAATTAATGCCGTAAACATTTCAATTGTTGTCAATTATTGTTTCAATGTTTTAATTTTTTGTTAGGAGTCTGAAGATTTGTTTAGGCTTCCCTCTGGAATTTAGAAAAGGGAGTAGGAGTCCAACAAATTTTGGGAGGGATGCAATTTGGAGTAAAAAAAAAGCATATATCCCTGAATGATATATGCCAATCAACAGCCTTATTAAATTGTGATCCGGCCAATTGAATAGGGCTCTATATAAGCACAGAGCATATATTATTTACAGAAGTTTTTAGTTAGTGAACTTCTATCCAAAAGCAAGGTCTTCACTAACTAAAAACTTCTGTAAATAATATATGCTCTGTGCTTATATAGAGCCCTATTCAATTTGCTAAATTGCAATTTAATAAGGATGGGAATTTAGATTTGTCTGATTCTAGCAGTTTATGTCCTTTTGGTAAAAACAGAAGCTAGTCTGCAAACCTATAATCAGCTCTGAGTGCTCTAGACAGGATGTGGCAAAGCGTGCTACTGTCGTATTTTCTGCCTGGGAAAAATATATGTTTCTACATTGAATAAGGTTAAAATACAACAAGAAGCTTTTGTTTTACACAGTTGTTTATTATTTATTACTAGAATATTGCCTGTCAAAAAATGAGGCCAATGAAATTGTAAGTGATCTAATGCTGTTTGGTGTATGGTAATCAAATAAATAATACATTAATAAATGAATATACTTTACCTATTTGAAAGTAATATATGCAGGAAGCTTTGTGCTGAAGAGCTGACAATCTGTTTTCATGTTGCTAAAGCATACAATGTGTGTTTTCAGTGCTGTAGAGCTGCTGTGTAAGTGTCATGAATGTGTGCAGTGTGTAGTGTAATAGTGTCCGTTAGGGTAGCTGTGTACTTCCGCATTCAGGAAGTTAGTGTTGTAAAATGGCGCCTAATTTGTGGTACGCGGCTGTGGCTAATTTAACATCCTTGTTCTTGGACCTCATCCATATTTTACAGAAAATCTGTAGGTGTTTGGTGGTGTTTTGCAAGTTTAGGGTCCTGTAGCCTCGTTTTCGTTTTTTTCGGCGGCCATTTTTTCTCTCGTGATTTTCGAGTGTAAACTCTGTAATTTGGACTTAAATGGAGGTGTAACTTCACTTGCAGAGGTCCTCGGTGCCCGCCTTGCTGTGGGTAAGCTTTTTATGTGTTTGTTGTGTGTATTTATTGTGTTTTTAATATTTTCAGGTTTGCGCAAGTCGGCCGTTAAAGTTGTATTTTTGTGAGGTCGTCATGTTTTTTGTTCTAAGTCCCACGTCTCATATTTGTTTGTCGTAAAGCCGTAAATATTGTGAGGTCCGCAGTTGCTGGCAAGGAGAGCCTTTGGCGCCCCGTGCAAGCAACTGCGGCCCACGCTTTGCGAGGGACGCAGGCTCACTACACGAGCCCGCAGCATTAGCAACAACCCGCTTGCTCACAACTATATATGTGATTATTATTATCTTTATTTATATAGCGCCAACAAATTCCGTAGCGCTGTACAGGGGTATAGTACATGGCAAAAAACAAACTTAACACCATATACAGAATGGAGGGTTCTGTTTTTGAGCATAAAATCAAATGTACATAGAGCTTGTTTCCAAGGCACCGACACAATATTAAAAACTCGCAAACTTACAATCTAAGGGCCTCATTCAATTGCGATTTGGCCAATTGAATAGGGCTCTAAATAAACACATAGCATATTTTTTTTAAAGAAGTTTTTAGTTAGTAAAAACCTTGCTTTTGTATAGAAGTTTACTAACTAAAAATGTCTTTAAAAAAATATGCCATGTGCTTATTTAGAGCTCTATTCAATTGGCTAAATCGCAATTGAATGAGGCTCTAAGGGTTTAGGTGTGATACAAGAGGGTGACAAATACAAGATGGCAGTGTGAAAGCAATCTGTTCAGTCAAGTGGAGGTGTCTGTGTGTTGTACTGTAGATTGTAGGTGTTATTTTATTATTATTTTAATTTTTTAAGGTTTTGAGGCAGGAAGATAGTTTAATGGAGTGAGGCAAGAATTTCCAAATAGTAGGGGCAGCACAAGAAAAGTCTTGAAGACGGGAGTGAGAGGAGGTGATGAGAGGAGGAAAGAAGAAGGTCGTTAGCAGAACAAAGGGGGCGGTTGGGAGAGTATTTTGAAACAAGAGCAGAGATATAAGGGGGTGCACTGTTGTTGAGGGCTTTATGTGTTATGGTCAAGATTTTACATTTGATTTGGGAAGCTATGGGAAGCCAGTGGAGTGATTGACAGAGAGGAGCTGCTGACACTGAGCGTTTGGTATTGAAGATGAGTCTAGCGGAGGCGTTCATTATGGATTGGAGGGGAGACAGACGAGAGATGGGTAGGCCAGCAAGGAGTGAATTGCAGTAGTCGAGTTGAGATATGATGAGAGAGTGTATTAGAATTTTAGCTGTGTCTTCTGTAAGATAATGGAGATCATTCTGGAGATGTTTTTTTAGGTGAAACTGACAAGATTTTGTTATTGATTGGATGTGAGGAATAAAAGAGAGGCCGGGATCCAGTAGAACCCCAAGACAATGGGCCTGGGAGGTGGGGGTGATGATGGTGTGGTCAACAGTGAGATATATTTTAGGAGTGGAAGCTGTAGTAGAGGGTGGAAAGATTAGGAGTTCAGTCTTAGACATGTTGAGTTTGAGTTGACAGGTAGACATCCAGGAGGATATGCTAGAGAGGCAGTTGGAAACTTGAGCTAAGAGAGAGGGGGGTAGTTCAGGTACAGAGAGGTAGATTTGAGTATCATCTGCATAGAGATGATACTGAAAGCCAAAGGATTTTATGAGGGTCCCAAGGGAGGAGGTGTAGATGGAGAAGAGGAGGGGGCCTAGGACAGAAGCTTAGGGAACGCCAACAGACAGAGGGACGGGAGAAGAAGAGGTGCCAGAGAAGGAGACGCTAAATGTATGTTCCTCTTGATAGGATGTGAACCATGAAAGAGCTGTGCCCTGGATGCCAAATGAGAGGAGAGTTTGGATTAGAAGAGGGTGGTCAACTGTGTTGAAGGCAGCAGAGAGATCCAGGAGAATTAGAATGGAGAAGTGACCCTTTGATTTGGTGGTTAGCAAGTCATTGGTGACTTTTGTGAGGGCTGTTTCTGTAGAATGTTAGGCCCGGAAACCAGATTGGAAGGGGTCAAGAAGGGAATTGGTGGAAATAAATTGAGTGAGGCAATTGTAAACAAGCCACTCAAGGAGTTTAGAAGCCAGGGGAAGTAGTGAGATAGGGGGGTAGTTGGATTCAGAAGCGGGGTCAGATGAGGGCTTCTTGAGAATGGGTGTAATGGTGGCATGTTTTAAAGAGGAGGGAAACTTGCCAGTTTTTAGGGACAGGTTAAATAGATGTGCGAGAGCTGGGATAAGTGTGGTGGATAGGGGAGGGATTAGCTGTGACAGTGTGTAACAATATGTGTTTTTGTGTAACAGTGTCTATGTGAGTGTAACAGTGTGTCTGTGTGTGTATCAGCGTGTCTATGAGTGTAACAGTGTGTCTGTGTGTGTATCAGCTTGTCTATGTCAGTGTAACAGTGTGTCTGTGTGTGTATCAGCATGTCTATGTCAGTGTAACAGGGTGTCTGTGTGTGTATCAGCATATCTATGTGAGTGTAACAGTGTGTCTGTGTGTGTATCAGTGTGTCTATGTGAGTGTAACAGTGTGTCTGTGTGTGAATCGGCATGTCTATGTCAGTGTAACAGGGTGTCTGTGTGTGTATCAGTGTGTCTATGTGAGTGTAACAGTGTGTCTGTGTGTGTATCAGCATATCTATGTGAGTGTAACAGTGTGTCTGTGTGTGTATCCGTGTGTCTGTAAGTGTAACAGTGTGTCTGTGTGTGTATCGGCATGTCTATGTCAGTGTAACAGGGTGTCTGTGTGTGTATCAGTGTGTCTATGTGAGTGTAACAGTGTATCTGTGTGTGTATCAGCATATCTATGTGAGTGTAACAGTGTGTCTGTGTGTGTATCAGTGTGTCTATGTGAGTTTAACAATATGTCTGTGTGTGTATCAGTGTATCTATGTCAGTGTAACCGTGTGTCTGTGTGTGTATCAGTGTGTCTATGTGAGTGTAACAGTGTGTCTGTGTGTGTATCACCGTGTCTATGTGAGTGTAACAGTGTGTCTGTGTGTGTATCAGCGTGTCTATGTGAGTGTAAAAGTGTGTCTGTGTGTGAGTGCCCAGGTGAGGGCAGCAATCCATGTGGGGTATATGGATTTCGTGGAAGGAGATAAGTTAGGTGGACAGCTGAAGGTGGCTATTTCGGACCTAAATAAGAGTTTGAAGTGAGATACGACTTTCTATACTAGCAGACGTGGGGAGTTGGTGGAGATGGTAGATAAGAAAAATGATATCCCATTCTATTTGGATAGGAACTCCGCCCACATGGATAAGTCCTTTAAAGAGGAAGTGCTGATGGAAATGGTTCTGTCGTGAGATTCAGGACCGGTAAGGTCAGCTAGAAGGTTGCTTAGGAATGGAATGCCTTGGGGAAGAATTTTGGAAGCATAGTTGCGTTAGCCCAGGAGGATAAGTAGTTCCATGAGGGTTGAACGGTTGGATTAGACAAATGAGGAAATAAGTTGGCGCAGACTTTCCAGTTTGTTGCGAGAGAGCCTGTCTTCCATTTTGTCGAATAAGGGCCAAAGAACTCTACAATGTGAGCCGGGCCCTCATTCTTGTCGGGAGAGTAGGGGATGCAGAGATTATCCAACTGCTTGGTTGTAGTAGGCAAGCTTCGGGGGACAGAAGTTGGAGGTTCGAAGAGAAAGTTGTCAAGGTAGTGGACTACGTGGGTGCAAAAAACGACATTTAGCAAGATCCAGCAGAGATACTCGGTGAAGTTATCAGTTTTGGGCTGCCTTTGAATCCTAAGGTCAGGTGAGTGGCAAAGTAATTCAAGTCTCTCCAGCGTATGCAGTGGAGGTGCCAGAGGTTGGTGTGGATAAGCAGGAATTTGAATGTGTCCTTGATATTGGATTTAGATTGCCAACTTTATTGCCCCAGGGTATTGATGATAGATATGGCATTGTGAACTTGGGTGTATTGGAGAGAGAAATTGTTGGAAGAAATGAGTTGATGCTTGTGGTAGATGTGCCGTGAGGGGCGGAAAGTTTGATGATAAGTCATTTTTTCAGGGAGTATTTCCTCGTGGCGATCCCAATAGGGTTGACTCTCCACAAGGGGAAAGGTGGAGAAGATACTTGTTGTGGGTAGTTGCTGTGGGTTTCAGATGGAAGGAGCTGATCCACCACTCCAGGCTCCTTCGTAGCGGATTGCAGATTATCGCTGCCGAAAGAAGCCTGGGGCAATGTTGCCTCCCCAGCATGGAAGGGCAGGGAAAAGAGCAAGGAGCAGGTGGCTAAGAAATGGCGGTGGGGAAAGAAATCTGAGGGCCGGGCAAGAGGAGAGGGAAAGGCCGGAGGGAGCTACAGGGCTTCCAGGTAGGTGGAGAGGAGGAAGTGAATGGCCGGAGAGGGCGATTGGCGAGGACGGATACTAAAGGAGCATGGAGGAGCCAGAGGGCAGGAGCAGCAAACGGTGTGAGGGCATACTGAAGAAAAAATGCAGGGGCACACTGGAGCATTGCAGGGCATGGCTGGAGTGGGAAGAAGAATGAAGTAGTGTGCGCAGTAAAACGGGGGAAAGGAAGGCACAGGATAAAGGAGGAAGGGGTAGAGGGCGAGAGGATGGGTGAGCTGGCTATAGCGGAGGGTGACTAGGCGAGACTGGCACTAGGAGGGTTAGAGGGAGTGTTATAAAATGGGTGTAATTCATTAATTAAGATATTATTATTCATAATATTAATTATGATTATAATAATAATTATTCTAATCTCATCCTCTGAGATTTTCTGTGTAAATTAAGATTCACACGCTTGCTTTCTACGAACAACATTTATATATTTTCGAAGAGGAATACAATTAAGGTTACAAATGGGTATTTATTAAAATACAATCATTAATACAGATACATTAATGATAATACTATGAAAAACAACATCTCTTAACTTAGCAGAAAGTAATTCTACAATTACCAAATATTATATACTGTTTGTAGTGCTTTGTCTGTATGTGTTTGTGAGAGTATAATATTTACCAGACCATCCACAGAGGTGGATGTTCAAGCCAAGAGAGAGAACCAAGGCCTGGCGTGCTCCTTTTATTCCTGTATTTGAATCCCACCCCTATACTCATGTTTTTTACTTGTCAGTTAGGTCACATGTCCTGCACAAAGTCCCCTCACTGGTCAGCTTTCCACACAAAGGATTCCTTCTGCCACATGTGGAAAAAGCCAGTTTCCAAAGTCACACACCCATGCATACAAGAATACCTTATATGGTCATTCTGTTAATTCTGTTGATTAGACTGTGGAAATCAAAGCTATCACCATCATGTGGTCATTTGGAAAATCCATCCACTATTCAGAGCATTCTAAACTCCAAATGAGTGAGAAAAAAATGAATGTAGATAGCCTTTCAGCTTTATATTAAAGCTGGTGATTATACCTACTTCTGATGCAAGGTGTGTTTAACACGGAGGAATGGCATGCAGTGGGAGAGCACCTGGCTGGAGAGATGGGGCAGGGAAGAAAGAGAAGCAGTGAGTGGGGTGGTGGGGAAGAAGAGACAGGAGACAGGGTGCAAATTTAGAGGGAGAAGTAGGAGGGTAGGAGCGGCATACAGGAGGTCTCTGCGGGGGAGAGGCGGTTGGTCAGCTTCCGAGAGATGCAGTGGGTAGCAGGAGGAGACAGGAGAGTGAAGGAGGGAAAGGCAGGTAGAAGGGGGTGCCTGGACTTATGGATACAGTAAAGCTTGAGGTGGAGGACAGCAGAAAGAGAAGGAGCAGAACGGCGGGGTTCTCACTCTTGTCCTAAATTTTGGAGAATTCTTAGAACTTGGAAAAAAACACACAGATCATGAAAGGTCTTTGATCATTAAACTCATAAACTGAGATCTCATTGCCCAGTCTGTTATATGTATGTGTGCTTGAAAGGCAGGGTCTGTATTGCACAAGAAATTGTCACTATATTTCATTTCACAGTATAAATACACCCATCGTGTTATCTGAGATTACATTCTCCATCGTCTTGCTCTTACATACAGTGTTCTCATTGCCTGAATAAACAGCATTTCAGCACCAAAGAACAGAAAGTAACAGAGAATACATCACAGTTACGAATCAAGGTCCACCCAGCCTACAACCTGCCGCTTCCTTATTTAAAGCACTGGGCTGAAATTAACCCTTATATCTTTATTTTAGACTGAAAGAAACTGCCTTCAAGATAAGATGCAGAAATCAACAGCTAAAGTACTAGCACAAGTGGATACAGGAAGATGTGTTGGGATTGAAATATTCAACAAGACCAAATCCATCACCTTGTCCTCCCCAAGGTAATTAGATTATCTTATTCTTTATACTTGGGTAAAGTAGCTACTAGAACAAAACAGTTTAATTACCGTATGTGGAAAAGTAGTTTGCATGGATCAAGAACTGACTAAGATAATGCAATTTAGTTTTTTGCTTTATAGCTTCTCAATACCTACAACAAGAATATGCATAGATAATGAGGTCCAGACAGTAACTAATTATAGAATAGCTTTATTAATTTATGTTTTCATTGCGTATTATACAGACACATAGCACCGTGGGTAAAAGTATCATTTCTTGGTACTGTAGATAGTGAGTGTAATATGTATTCTGTGGGTGCAGTGGCAGGTTGGAGACAGCATAAAACCACTAACTTCTAAAGATAATAATTTTTCATCCCGCCAAACACGCGTAGGGATTTCAGTGTCCCTTCAGTTTACAGCTCTTTAACACTACAGTTACATGTGTATAAGTGCATTAGTAATACTTCTACATATTCCATATATCAATATTAATTTTAGCATAAAATTAACTAACAAAAAATGTAACTTTCATTATTGGGTCCACTTTGACAGTTTGATTTTATTCAGATAAATGTACTATATTTTTGAATTGTGTTTTATCAAGGCTCACTATTTTATTGGTTATTTTTCTGACAGGTAATAAATAGATAGTGGAAAAATAGATTATAAGGTCATATGGCGATGTTTTGTTGTTTTTTTAATTATCACATCAATCATTCTTCATAGAAGCATACAGACTAAATGCAATTTTTTTTATATTTTGTTCATATTGATTTATAGTAAGGATGGTGTAATTGTATATCCTCCAATGAAAACAATATAACTACTATTTATTGCTTTGTGTTGCAGTTCCTACTGTGACAGTGGCTATGTGTTCTCCCCTCCATCTCCAACCATTTCTCCTGGCTCAGTGGAAAGCTGTGTGTTTGTGAAAACACCTAAAGCACTTCGTGGAAGTGTTGGAGTCCTTGTGTATTGCTATTCAACTAAGTATCTGGCTATTATGTTCTCACACCCTTTTTTCTACTTGTTCTATAGAACAACCTTTGGCGTCTGGATCACTGATGAACCCTGCAATGCTAGTAGTAACCTCTTTAAACAATTGTACAATGATAAAGGTGATTCATCCTCATTTCAACGTGTTAAACTCAGAAGTGAAAATCAGTGTTTGAAGGTTAACAATGATGAGCTGGTTGTGTCAGCCACCATGTCTAATGGTTGCAAGGCCATACTGAAAGTAGAGATCAGTGATACAAATGATGCATGCATTTCTAGTGAATAATCATGTCAGTGCCATGGCTCCCAAATATTTTCCTTAACGATGGGCCAGAAACATTGGAAAAAATGTTGCTATGTATTTGCTTAGACATGGTTCCTGTCCATTTTTTTTAAATTTACAAATAAAAATGATATATTCTTTAATTCTGAATCAGCCTTCTATTGTTGTTTGTTATTATGGTTGTATATAAAAGGGAAGGAAAAAGTAAAAAAGTTGGTGTTGTTTTGGAGCTTTGCACTTACTAAAACTAACACATTCAGTGAAAATGTAGCAAATAACAAAAGCCCTGGATCTCCTAAGTAAGCTAAAATTAATTTTAGGTAGCATTATGTTTATTTCTGACTAAGACATGTCATTAGGCGTGAAGAGCCAAAGACTTTCCTTTACTTGATAAGTACATTCTACGCATTCTGAAATGTTTACTCTTCCCCTATACATCAACAAAAATCTATAAACGTTTATTTTATATCTTTAAGGTAGCCCTTAGAAAATTAAAAAGCCCCAACATGCTTTATTCACTAAAAAACAAGCAATCAACGGTATATACCAAAAACAAGAATGTCACAATCTGCTACTTTAATTGGATAGTTCAAACCTATCCAGCAGAGTCGTGCGGTCGTTGTATACCTATGATAGCAGAAGATGGACCAAACACAGGAACCACACCCAGGAGATTGATTCCATAGACCAGGATATCAGGAACACCATATAATCCCTTAGATTTATGATTAATTCACAGACTGACGCACCTTGTTTATATAAGTACAGGCAGAACTGCCATACCTTTATTAATTATCTTATTTTATACGATTTTCTGACACACAGGCTGATTAATCACAGTAAGCCCCATCCCTAAATAACAGACTGCCCCCTGCTTACTAGGAACCCTTGTACATCTGATGAGCTCAGGCCTTTAATCTCATCCTGTTGATTATATTTAGGTGGGACTGAGTGAGTTATCACCAGATGACAACACTGTAACATATCAAGATACCCATGCTTACTAGGAAACCCTGTGCATCTGATGAGCCCAGGCCCTTAAGCTTACCATGGTGGTAATATTAACTACAACCATTTGCCGGCACCCGGTATTTGCTAATGACGCGGTGCGCATGTGACGTCACATGCGCGCCGGGGTCAAGACGGAGCAGAGGCCGGAGAAGAATCAGGTAAGTGAGGGGGAAGGAATTTAGAGGGGAGACAGTGAGGAGGGGGTTGAGGAGGGGGTTGATGAGGAGGTGGGGGGTTGAGGTTGAGGGGGGGTGAGGAGGGGGTTGATGAGGAGGAGGGAGGTTGAGGTGGGTGGTTGTGGTTGGAGGGGTGAGGGGGGGATGAGGATGGGGGGGTTGGGGATGAGGATGGGGGGTTGAGGATGGGGGTTGAGGAGGGGTTGATGAGGAGGGAGGTTGAGGATGGGGGTTGAGGTTGAGGGGGGGTGAGGAGGGGGTTGAGGATGGGGGGGGTTGAGGATGGGGTTGAGGATGAGGGGTTGAGGAGGGGGTTGATGAGAAGGAGGGAGGTTGAGGAGGGGGGTGGAGGTTGAGGGGGGTGAGGAGGGGGATGAGGATGGGGGGTTTAAGGATGAGGATGGGGTTTGAGGAGGGGCATTGAGGATGGGGGTTGAGGATGGGGGGTTGAAGATGGGGGGTTGAGGATGGGGGTTGATGTTGAGGAGGGGGGTTGTGGTTGAGGGGGGTTGAGGAGGGGTTTGAGGATGAGGATGGGGGGTTGAAAATGAGAATGGGGGGATGAGGGGGGAGTATGAGGATGGGGTTGAGGAGTGAGGTTGAGGGGGGTTGAGGAGGGAGGATGAGGAGGGGGTTGAGGATGAGGAGGGAGGTTGAGGATGAGGAGGGGGCTTGAGGTTGAGGAGGGGGTTTGAGGTTGAGAAGGGGGGTTGAGAATGGGGGGGTTGAGGATGGGGGGTTGAGGATGAGGGGAATGAGGATAAGAAGGGAAGTTGAGGATGAGGAGGGAGGTTGAGGATGAGGAGTGGGATTGAGGAGGGAGGTTGAGAATGAGGAGGGGGGATGAGGAGGGTGATAAGGGAGGGGGGAAGAGACATAGGGAAGGGAGAGGGGAGAAGAGACACAGGGAAGGGAGAGGGGAGAAGAGACACGGGAGAGAGAGGGGAGACACAGGGGGCAGCACATTTCCCACCCTCGGCTTATACTCGAGTCACTCATTTTATCCAGTATTTTGTGGTAAAATAGGTGCCTCGGCTTATACTGGGGTCGGCTTATACTCGAGTATATACAGTAATATCCAAGGAACCTCCTCACTAAGCTTACAGTCCATTGTATGGGCCCAGTGCTTATTTGTTTTTTCCTTAATATAGGAGCAGGGTAGATTTGCCCCAGGTCCTTCCCTGGGCCTGACACTGCTGTGGTTAGGCCCTGTCTCCATGCCTTGAACTGGACGAGGCTCAGCCCTCGAAAGCTAGGGACTAGTTTTTCCTCCTCCAGGTCAAGCCACTGCATCAAGGCAGCTTTGCTAATTTTAACATCCATGAGGCCAGAATTCTCCACACAGTCCATGCCACCCTCTCCGCTGACCTCTTGACAATTTGTATGGTTCTTTGAAGGCAAGTCCACTGTTGTTCCAAAGTCTAAACAGTTTCCCTCGATACCAGCCATTTGTCATTATCTGCTACTTCATTTGGACTTGGTAAGAACCTAGTTCAAACCAATCCAGCAGAATTGTACAACGCTGATAGCAGAAGATGGACCAAACACAGGAACCACGCGCAGGAGATTGCTTCCACAGACCAGGATATCAGGAACACCATATAGTGTATACCCATTTTTGCCACTTTATCAGAGAGGCGCTGTATATATATATATTTTGTTGATGCAATCCGTATATGTTTGACATTTTATTGGTAGTAATCAAAGTAAATTTGTATATATTTTGTAACTCTTACCATCTGGCCATCACATACCAGGTTCCTTATGGCTAGATTTTACACACTAGATGCTATGCAATCTTTTCTTTCTCTCTATTTTTGTCATTACATTAAATTTTCTCCCCCTCTTTCTTTTATTCTTCATCTCCACCCTCTCCTCTTTGTCATCTCCACCCATTCATCTCCCACATTGACCCCTTTCTCCCCCCTCATTCCCACTTTACCTAATCCCCATACCCCCTGCTTTCCCATCAACCACTCAATCTTTCTCTTCTCCTAATCCTCTCTACTCCACTCCCACATGTTTCCAGCAATTGTCCTTCTCATTTCCCACATTAATCCCCTTCATCTACAATACTCCCTTCCCACCATGTCCTATATCTTCTATTCTCCTTGTCCCGCTCCTTTCACTTCCCTCATCTTATCTACCCATTATTCCCCATTTCCCGCCCCACATTCCACCCACTCCTCTTCATTCCTCCTCCTCACCCCCCTCCATGAACTCTCCTGCTCTATTCCCTTCATTTCCCACACTCACCCTACCTTTCTATCTCCCTCATCCCAATCATCTCCATCTCTCCTCCCTTCATCCCACCTATATCTCTATGTCTCCTTCATATCCCCTCACCCTCATATTCCCCTTCTCTCTTCCCAGTTGCTCCCCTCTCTACCTCATCTCCCTCTTCCTCTCTCACCAGATAACCATCCTTTTCACTCTCCCTTCATCTCTCCTTCCTCTTACCAGTCCTTCCCCAGGGTAGAAGCACAGTGACAGTAAGCCGAGAGAGAGATTTGAGGCAGCCCCCTAGAAAACCACTGGACTGCAAGATGAGTGAGATCCCTGTGAAGGTGGGGTGAGGAAGTGAAGGTGACTCAGGGGCAGTGATAGGAATGGGGGTTAATCAGGCATGAGAATAGGACAGATCTTAATGGGGGATGTAGGAATACCCTATACCCTTCCCTACATTAATAAAAGATATCTATTTTAATAACTATCTAAATTAAAAAAAAAGTTATTTTAATAATTATTTTATAATTACCTAAAATACCACGTTACAGCAGTCCAATTACCCTATAAAATATCCTTGGAAAAAGAACTGAATATAACCCTTGATGAAGTGTAATTTGGTAAAAATTTTAAAAACTCAGCAAGCTCCTCTTTCAAAATATTTCTAAGAGATAGTGCCTTTGAAACTCTTTTAAGATGGTTTCTGGAAAAAACTCAAATCCATGAATGTTTTAGAGGCTGAAACAAAACAGGTACACTGAGACATGCTTTATGAGAATGCCCTAAAATCACTCATATATTCATATATGGGAAGAAACATACCCTACCTTAGAAAAACTGTGGGGATTTCATACCCCCCCCCAAAAAAAAAAGAGGAATCATTGCTAGGACTTCCCATTATAAAACTCCTCACTAGTAATGTATTATCTAGAAAAGCTCAATAAAAAAGCAAATGGTATTACACCAATCTTTATACACAATATATCAATTTATGTTACTTAGAGCTATGTTGCAATTGTTATTGCTAGTTATTATTCAACAGAGCTGAAATATATGTACTGTACAATATAATGTGTTTTTGTAAACAATGAGTCACTTAGGCTCTAAGAAGATTGAAAATCCTAATTAAATGTATTTATTGGGTATGTTCCATACACAGAAGTCCCCATAATATTAGTTCAATGTGGTCAAATTCCAATCATTATCACATATCCTTTAATATTGAATTGTCTGAATGGTAAAAATTTCAAAAGAACTAAGTATATGTGGTTTCAAAAGAGTTGTCATCACTGAGAATAAGATAGATGTCTATCATAGACACCTAAGGTGACACACATGGGTTAAAATGTAAATTAAAGGTTAATTTCCCACACCTGTGACTTTTTCATTTGCAATTAGTGTCTGTGTATAAATAATCTTGTGGATGCACTGAGCAGGCTAGATACTGAGCCATGGGGAGCAGAAAAGGACTGTCAAAAGACAACAAGGTGCAACAAGGTAAAGGATCTTCATAAAGAGGGGAAAGGATATAAAAAAGATATCCAAAGCCTTGAAAATGTCAGTCAGTACTGTTCAATCACTTATTAAGAAGTGGAAAATACAGGGCATCTCTTGAAACCAAGCCAAGGTCAGTAGACCAAGTAAGTATTCAGCCACAACTGCCAGAGGAATTATTTTGTAATACAAAGTAAGACAAGTAACCTCAGGAGAAATACAGGCTGCTCTAGAAAAATATAGTGTGGTTGTTTCAAGGAGCACAATACGACAATACTTGAACAAAAAGGAGCTACATGGACAAGATGCCAGAAATAAACCTTTACTGCATCAATGCCAAAAAAAGACTGGTAATAATATGCCTGACAATAAGTTGGCACGCCTCAAAATTTCTGGCGCACTATATTTGGAGAGGGGTCAACAAGGCCTATAGTGAAACAAATACCATCTCCATTATGAAGCATGATGGTGGCTCACTGCTGGTTTTTTTTTGGGGGGTGGGGGTGAGCTCTAAAGGCACGGGGAATCATGTAAAAATTGATGGCAAGGTGAATGCAGCATGTTATCAGAAAATACTGCCAGACAATTTGCATGCTTCTGCATAAAGGCTGCGCATGGGACACTCTTGGACTTTTCAGCATGACAACGACCCTAAGCACAAGGCCAAGTTGACCCGCCAGTGGTTACAGCAGAAAAAGGTGAATTTTGTGGAGTGGCCATCACAGTCTCCTGATGTTAATATCATCGAGCCACTCTGGGGAGATCTCAAATGTGCGGTTCATGCAAGATGACCAAAGACTTTTGCATGACCTGTAGGCATTTTGCCAAGACAAAAATGCAGCTATACCACCTGAAAGAAATAGTAGCCTCACAGAAGACTTTTACTACATTCTGTCATTGATGCTAAAGTGGGCAATGCACAGTATTAAGAACTAAGGGTATGCAAACTTTTGAACAGGGTCATTTCATTTTTTTCTTTGTTGCCATGTTTTGTTTTATGATTGTGCCATTCTGTTATAACCTACAGTTGTATATGGGGGGCAGGTGACCTGGGCCGCATGGCCCACTCGCCCAGGGAAAGTGTATGCGCAATACATCGCCACTCCTTTTCCGATGTAGTGATTGCCTCGTGACCACTGGGTAGCTTGCCAATTAGGAGGTAATTGCATATGGCATCTCCTACATTACTGTGTCTATAGCAACACCTTCTCGTTGGTGCCCCCCGTCTTCACAGTGATTGCTAAGTTATAGCGCAACTGAATGTCTGATATAACCAGATGGGTAGGCTGGACTCATTAGCCTTGGTTGGCAGCCAGCCTAGGAGAAGGAAAACTTTAATTTAAAACTCGGGCAGATGCAGCTCGTTAGCCCTGTATGGCTATCCATTGAGGAAAAGGACACTCCGATATAGCACCTACGGCTCAAGGATCTTACTGTCACCATCCAAGCTTGCTAGGCCATGACAAATGAAGCCTGATTGTAAAGAGTGGGGCCAGTACTGCGCACACTGCATCTCACCTAAAAACTCCATTGCGCAGGCCCAAGGGAGCATATCTGCATCTAGAAAAATCAACATTTTAAAACCCTGCAGTGATTGGAAAGGGGCCAAATGACAGGTGGAAGATGTCACTAGAAACCGCAGTCTCAATCCTGCATGCAGGCGGTTCAGGTGTATTGGTCGCCTGATGCTGACCCAGGAGGCAACAGCATCATTCGGCATCACCCTTAATGACCAAGCAGCCTTCTCTAGATACAACACTGCTTGCTCCACATGGAGAGGGACTTACAAAAGGTGACCTAAAGAAAGCTTGTCTCTACTTCACCCAATTGGCTAGCAGCGGTCAACGGGCATCTCCGAATGCGGTAAAAAAGAAAAGACTAACACCTGCCTCACAAGGTGTTCATGGACTGAAACTCACATGTTAGAACATCCGAACTATGCTTGACACAACAGACAGCAGTCGACCAGAAGGACGCGCTGCTCTAGTAGCCCACGAACTATAAAGGCTGGCTATTGACATTGCTACCCTGAGTGAAGTCATCCTCCCAGAGGAAGGAAGCCTTTCTACTGGTCAGGGTTGAAGGGGTTAACATATTCTGCTGATGAAGGGGTTAACATATTTTGCTGACACATAGCCTAACCATAATATCATGTGCCTATCCTTGAGATGTTTGTCGACCTTACTAAAACACAAAACATTTCTAGTTGTTCTAAGAAACAGAAAACACCTGATTATATGTCCTTGTACCGACTAACATGAACTGTGAAAATCGCTCTAATATCCGCCTTCTTTTGCAAGTATAAAGTCTATGCAATGACGTAGCAATAAAGGGAATTAGTACTGAGACTGATTGTGTGTGTGTCTTACATCCAGTACAGTTCTACAGAATTCTGGTTGGGCCCAGTGTTTCCAAGCCGCCAACTACTGATTAGGAAGCCCCAACAAGGGTAGCCAGAAAATGAAAAATGTCTAACTGGTGTGGGCTTCATGGTCAGGAACCATATTGCCTACAAACTTGATAAACTGCCAAAGGGTCACTCTGACTGCATCATTTTTATGCACCTCCAACTTCAAAACAAACAGCATGCTACAATTTTCAGTGTCTATGCCCCAACTCTTCAAGCGGATCCTGCATAAAGGACAGGTTTTACACCGACCTGCCCAATCTTGTACAAAATGACCCTGCAGACTACAAGGTCATCATCCTCTGCGACTTCAGTGTTAGAATAGGCAAGGATTCAGAAGCTTGGAAAGGTGTACTTGGCAATCACGGTGTTGGAAACTACAATGACAACGGGCACCATTTGCTAGAGTTTTGCACTGAGCAGAAAGACAGACTAAAGACAACCTGAATGCATCCTCGGTCCAAGCACTAGCATCTTATAGACTATATTCTAGTGCTCCAGCGAGACCTTCAAGATGTCCTTCTCACCCGAGTGATGCCCAGTGCAGAATTTAATACGGACCACTGTCTGGTGTGCTGCAAACTTCGACTCCACTTCAACCCTAAACCAAAGAGGAAAGGAGCCCCAAAGAAAAAGTTACAGATTTGTAACCTCCAGTCAGCTAAAGTGAAGGCCACCTTTAAGGCTAATGTCCAGTCAAGCCTAGAAGATTGCAGATGCTTCACGGATCCCTCCTCAAATGCTTTATGGAATATCTCAAAATCCAGCATCCTGCAGACCTCTGAAGAGGTACTAGGTTTCTCCAAAAAGAAAAACAAAGACTGGTTTGACAAAAACAGATTGGAGATCCTTCAATTACTGTTGGAAAAGAGATTCGCCCATCAAGCGCATCTCGCTCAGCCGCCTTGCCCTAACAAGAAAGCAGCCTTCTGTCTTGTGTGCAACTACCAATCAAAGCTTCGAGAAACAAGTGGTGGGCTAATCTCTCCAAAAGAACTCAGCGTTGCACAGATATAGGTGACTACAGTTGGTTTTATGAAGTCCTGAAGGCCGTGTATGGCCCTTCACACCGGGTTAAAGCCCATTGCACAGTGCAGATGGTAAAACACTCCTTACAGATACAGCTTTGATTCTGAATCGGTGGGGTCTGACCAATTTCAGACTCTATTCTGTGCCAACCGCATAGTTTCAGTCTCAGCGCTCCGTCGCATTCCACAACAATCAATGAAAGCAGAACTGGATGAAATCCCTACACTCGAAGAGACTGTAAAAGCAATTGAGCAGCTAAAAATGGTAAGGCTGCAGGAGTTGATAGGATCCCAGCTGAGATCTGTCAACATGGGGGCCCAACAATTCACACTAAACTCCATGAGCTCTTCATTTGCTGCTGGTGCCAAGGCAAACTGCCACAGGACCTTTGTGATGCAATCATCATCACCCGGTACAAGAAGAAGGGAGAAAAGTCAGACTGTTTCAATTACCAGGGGATAACTCTGCTCTCCGTTGCAGGGAAAATCCTCACAAGAGTACTTCTCAACAGACTGGTGCCAACTATTGCAGAGGAACTCCTCCCTGAGAGTCAGTGTTGCTTTAGAGCCAACAGGAGCACCACTGACATGGTTTATGTTCTCAGGCAGCCCCAAGAGAAATGCAGAGAACAGAACAAGGGACTTTATGGGACATTTGTCGACCTTACCAAAGCGTTCGACACTGTGAGCAGGAAGGGTTTGTGGTAAACCCTGAAACGTATAGGATGTCCTCCCAAGTTCCTCAACATGATCATCCAGCTACTTGAAGACCAGCGTGGCCAAGATAGACACAACAATGACCTATCTGAGCCCTTCCCAATATGCAATGGCATGAAGCAGGGCTATGTTCTTGCACCCACTCTATTCATGCTTTTTTTCAGTATGACGCTGCAAAGGGCCACAACAGACCTTAAAGTTGGGGATAGACTCTACATCTGATTCCGCACAGACGGCAGTCTGTTCAACCTGAGGAGAGTAAAGGCCCACACCAAGACAGTGGAATGACTCGTTCGAGAGCTACTCTTTGCCGAAGATGCTGCCCTCGTTACTCATACGCCGACAGCTTTGCAGCAAATTATATCTTGCTTCGCTGAGGCTGCCGAGCTCTTCGTTCTAGAAGTCAGTTTGAAGAAGACTGAAGGTCTCCACCATCCCGCACCTCAGGAAGATAACTGTACTCCTCACATCACTATTGGCGAGTCTAAGATGAAAACAGTTCAACAGTTTACCTTCCTGGGTTGCATCATCTCCTCGGACACAAAGGTTGGCAAGGAAATTGACAACAGACTGGCAAAGGGAAATGTTACATTCGGCAATTTTTATAAAAGAGTTTGGAAAATTAAGAATCTGAACAAGTGCACAAAGGTCAATGTGTATGGAGCTGTTGTGCTGACCACCCTTCAGTGCGGTTCCGGGTCTTGGGTTACCTACCACCACCACCTATGACTTCTTGAGTGCTTTCATCAATGCTGCCTCCGCTCCATCTTCAACATTCACTGGAATGACCACATCCCCAACACTGAAGTCCTAGAACAGGCAGAAATCACCGGCATTGAGGCCATACTGTTGAAGAAGCAGTTATGCTGAGCAGGACACATCTCTAGGATGGAGGATGATCGACTTCCAAAGATTGTGCTATATGGTGAGTTCACCACTAGCAATAGCGACAGAGGAGGGCCAAAGAAGAGGTAAAATGACTCACTGAAACAGTCCCTTGATGCCTGTCATATTGACCATCGTCGATGGTCTGCCTTAGCTTCAGACCCGAAAGACATGGAGAAGTACCATTTACCAGACTGTCTCTTCTTTCAAGACCACATGCAGGGCTGGTATTGAGGACATGAGGAAACGTAGAAAAAATTGTGTCATTACAGCACTCAACCAAGAACAAACTTTTGTGTGCAACCACTGTGGTCAAGTCTGCCTGTCCCACATTGGCCTCCTCAGTTACCTAAGAGCACATAAATGTGGACACCCCTCTTAACTCTTCGTTTGGGAAGCCAAGCCTTTATATACAGTTGAATATGAATCCCATAAGAAATAAAATAAATGTGTTTTGCTTGTTTACTCATGTTTTCTTTAAAACAAATTAATATATTACCAATTCAACAAGGGTATGCTCCCAAAGCGAGCTTGCAAAAACTGCATCCCTCGCGAAGACGCCTCACTCTGTAACAAACCCCCCACAAAAGCGGGACTTTGAGAGGCAAGCCCTTTACTCACAGCACTTAGTCCTCCCCTGTGTCTCTTCCCCTCCTCCTCTCCTTACCCTGTGTCTCTCTTCTCCTTCTCCTCTCCCTCTTCTGTGTCTCTCTTCCTCTTCTCCTCTCCCTCATTGCCTGCAAGACAATATTACGAGCCTTGGGACTATACCTGAGTTCGCAAAACAACTCACTAACCCCCCAAAAACACAAAAAACACCAACAAAAACACAATAAAAATAAAAAAACTCACCAACAGCACGGGGGGGGGGGGGGCAGCCATGATGTCTGAAAGTGAGATTACACATGAATTTCACCCCAAATTTCTCAGCTTTGGCACTCAAAAATCATCTAAAACAGTGGCTGAAAAAAATGAAAACGACCACGCAAAACACTGCCAGCCACTTACAACTTTTCGAAACCCCCACATTAAGAGATCCGAGATAAGCTTTGAACCACAAATTAACGCCAATCACCACATGTGGGTGTACCCCATTGTGATTGGCTGAAGGCAATAGAGCCTTCTGATTGGTTTAAAAAAATATTGACAGGTGCATTAGCAATAAGAATGAGATATGGGGGTGTATCCCATTCTGATTGGCTCACACCTTGGCACCTTGTGATTGGCTGAAATTTCATTAACAGCGTTTTCAGCCAATCAGAAGGCGCCATTGCTAATTTTCTTGCGGAAAAGGTTCTAGGGCGTCATTAGCATCGGGGAGGTCCGCAAGTGCGGAGCTCCATTTTTTTTTTTGTATTTGATTTGTATTGTATTGTAACGTATAATGTATATATTTTGTATGTATTTCCTTTTCAGGTGTGTAATATTTTTTTATTTTCTATAGTGGGGGGGGTTGTAATGTACTTTTTTTATTTTTTGTAATGTTGCTCTTTTTATTTTCTGTAATGTAGCTTTTTTATTTTATGTGACATAGGCTTTATTATTATCCGTGACTTAGGTTTTATTACTTTCTGTAATTAGTGGGGTGTGGATGTTTATTAGCGGGTAGGTAGGTGAACAACGTGGCTTACCCACACAAAATGGCACACAATAATAATGTAGATGTCAGTGATCAAGTGTCCAGGCAGAAAGGACAGTATCAGGGGAAAGAAGGAAGAATGCATATCAATAATCCATTCTAATTCAGGGCCACCAATAGTCCAACAGTCCTTCAAAGTATAGCCCCCCATCCCCGGCCATCGAAGCTTCTCCATCTCCATCCCCCTTCCTAGTGTAGCCTAAGGGGTGATCCTGAAAGATGACTCCTTAGCTACACTGATTTTATTTATCTTCCTGCCTTGAGAGACTATCTGCTTTAGGATGGACTTGTTACCAATGTGAACTCCCTGCCATATAATTAATGTTTTAGTTTTTTCAAAGGCCATACCACAGCCAAACACTCCTTTTCCAGTGCCGCATATACCACCTCTCTAGACAGGTGCTTTTTACTGAGGTAGGCTTTGGGGTGTTCACATCCCTGATCATCATTCTGGCTCAGAATGTCCCCAAATCCAAATGCAGATGCTTCAGTCTGTACTATATGGGTCATTGGTAGTCCGTGGTATCCAGGCTGTGAATGCAACCTCCTAGTCAGGTCCATCAATGGTTTGGCCATGGCACTGCAAAAGGAAATGTACTTACGGTAATACCCTGTGTTTCTCAGGAAAGCCATCACCTACTTCTTCATCTGTGGTATGGGCCAAGTAGCTTTCCCCTCAACTTCAACTGGCTCTGGCCTAATCTGCCCACTGCCCACCCTGGAGCCTAACTGAACACCAAAACTAATTTGCTCTTTGAGCCAGGCTTTCCAGGGAATATCCAATCAGATCAGGAGTGGAGACACTCTGCTGGTGTAAGTGACTTCTCATATGCCCCAGTTCTTTTAGATGCATGTCCCATATGCTATTTAGAACAATACTGGTTAATCCCAGCTTTCTTCCCCATTCACACCTTAGTGTCTTGTGCTCCTGGCGATGGCCAGCTTTTCCCCCAATGTACTGGATACCCTGCAACCAAGCATCTTGTAACTGATGACCCCTCTTCCCCAGTGATGACCTACTGCTTCAGTTGGGCTTGATAAGAACCTAGTTCGAACATACCCAATAGTACTTACTGCCACCAAAGAATCCAGCAAACCACAGTAACCAATAGCCACCCAGCAAATGTTGCCAATTGTAACAGTCCAATACAGATTCCACAGGAATAATCCCAGTAATAAATATTAGTATTCCCTCAAAATGAAACACAAACTTCAAACTTTTATTGTTGTGGTACAGTGTATTTATACATAACCCAGTCAGGGCATATTCAATTACCAACAGTGAAGGTATCAGACCCCAGGCCCATGTTAAGAATTTCCTTCCTGTCTGTTAAATTGGCAAGGAGCATTTGCTAATAACCTCTGTTGAGACATATTGTCTAGGGGAGATGTTCCTGTAGGTGGATTATTAACTTCCCATCTTGTTGCATCTGCTCTACTTGGCCCCCCTTAGCTGGGTGTCCCACAAAACATAGTTTATTATAACCCCCAGACTTAATATGACCATAAATTGTTAAGGGACATACCACTCAGCAGTGTGAACACAATAATCCATAGTTACTTTGAGGGAATTGCTGCCCAGCAGGCAACAGCATTGTACCCATTTTTGCCCTGGCACAGAGATTACAGTAAGGGTTCTACATTACACTACAACTCCAGTTTTCATTAAAATGCTATTAATTGGTTGGAACTAGCCCCCCTCCCATCACTTTGTGACTGTATCCAAATGGCTAGGTTTTTTGATGCCTGTTTTGCACAGGATGAGGGGAATACACTCATACATTTTTGGAAGGGGGTAATATTGTAAATATATTTTGCAGTCCATGTGTCTAAGTAGCCCCCTCCACTACTCAGCTGACATCATTCTGTCTCCCCACACAGGTAAACCCTGTAAATGGGCCCTCTTCACCCCAGGGACCCCAGTACACTCTCTTAAACTCCCTGAGAAAAAATGCATAATTTCAATACCAAATATGCCAAGTTTCCATTGTTACATCAATAAATTCACACAACAACACAATAATTCCGATCACCACATATTGTGTACCCTTGCACAAACAACCTGGCTCACACATCCCACAGGGCACACAATACAAATGTATATGTCACTGTTCAAGTTTCCTGGCTGGGAGAGGGGGGTCAAAGGAAAGAAGGAAGAAGGAATAGCAATAGTTCATGTTAATCCAGGACCCCCATAGTCCAATACTCACAATGTCCTGGGGCCCACCTGGACTTCACACCCGGGGACCCTGGTAATAAACTTTATTAAACTCCCTGGTGAAAATGTAGCATTTCAAAACCAAACATGACTGGTTACCACTGTGACACAAATAAATTCACACAAAAATGCAATTATTTAAAATAATACCATATTGTGTTCCCCCAAACGAACAACATGGGTTACCCACAAAACATGGTGAGCAATTATAATGTAGCTGATAAAGTTCAAGGGTCCAGGCTGGCAGGAGAGTTTCAGGGGAGAGAAGGAAGAAAGATTACCAATAATCCATATTAATCTAGGGCCGAATAGTTCAGCAGTCCCTAAAAGTCTTCCTCACCCCCCCCCCCATGTTTGTGAAAATAAAACTGTCAAGTATTGATATATATGGGAAATGTAAAGATGTTGGGATTCCCTGGTGATCTAGTGGAATTCATTGCTTTCACTGCTGCGACTTGGGTTCAATTCCAGTCTGGGAACCAAGAGGTCACACCAACCTAAAGCCAAGCAGGCTTAAGCCTGGTAAATACAGTACTTGGATAAGAGACTCCTAGGAATACCAGGAGCTGTATGCTGTGGCCCACTGGAGAATGAACTGGCAACCCACTCCAGTATTTCAGCAATGCAAACTAAGTGGATCAGCATAACCATGGATAGAAACAAATGTGCATGGTATGTTACAGTCCATGAGGTCACAGAGAGTAGGAAATGACTGAACGATGCAAAAAGAAAAAATTATTTGTTGAGTGTGTATTAAGAACCATATGCCTCTATTAATATTTGCTATCACAACTGTGTAATTGGTTAGTTAGTGCCTAGCCAAAGTAGTGCATTTCTCCTCTATATCAAGCCCACAAAAGTTTACATCCCTAAAATCGCAAACAGCTATTACATTGCTACAATTCCCCAAGGACACAAGGGCTTTCAAAGCCGCAAATGGAAAATGTAGCAAAATTTATTAAGAGTTCCAAATAGGACTTGCAAGGGCTTTAAAAGCCTTTGTGTACCAGCCCCTTAACCCCACCTGCTCCTAAACTAAACCCCCAACTCCACAGGGTCCCTGCACTAACCCCATGCTGTGGGGGTCGCAATCAGAATAGGATACAGGGGCACATCCCATTCTGATTGGCTGAAATCTGATTGACAGTTATTTCAGCGAATCAGAACACTCCAATGCATTTCATATGCAGGAGCATGCACAAGAACTGCCATTTGCGGTGGGAAGCTCCTTTAGGGAGGTTATTTTTTTGGATAGCCCTTTCCTGGTTAAGAAGATGAGGACATGGGCTTCAATCAAGACAGAAGAGGACGGGACCTTCTACAATCAACATTTACAGCCCGACTAGTCCAGGGCAGAAGATTGACGACCAGGCCATCGTCGGCAAGGACCCCTGAAGCAGGAAATTTACATTTTGGCCTGCTCCAATAATAATTATCACCTGCCACAGGAGTACTACAAGTACCCCTGAGGAAGGACCTTTAAGATGCTTTAAGGACCCTTGGTGAGGGAAATTTGAAATTGACATGCTGCAGGGGTCCTGATCAGGACCCATGCAGCAAGGATTGATGTAGGGACCCTGCAGGGGACCTGATGGGAACCACGCAGCATTGGAGGGGTTAATATTAGGTGCCACGGGGTAATTGTAGTACCCCAATGACAGGAGTTAACTTTTTGGGGGCCTTTAGGGACCGGCTGCAAAAAAGTAAACTTTAAAATGTTGCGGGGGTCACCCTGTCTACTTCCTACCTTGTGTCTCATATCCCACACTTCTCCCTCCCTTTTGTCTCATTTCCCCCCTCCTCTCCCTACATTGTGTCTCATTCCCCCTAAACTATCTCCCTTGTGTTTCATTTCCCCCTCCTCTCTCTCCCTTGTGTTTCATTTCCCACTCCTCTCTCTCTCCCTTGTGTCTCATTTCCCCCCTCCTCTACCTCCCTTGTGTCTCATTTCCACCTCTTCTCTCTCCCTTGTGTCTCATTTCCCCTCTCCTCTCCCTCCATTGTGTCTCATTTGACTCCTTCCTCTCTCCCTTGTGTGTCATTTTCCCCTCCTCTCTTTCTTGTGTCTCATTTTTTCCCCTCTTCTCCCTCCCTTGTGTCTACTTTTACCCCTACTCTATGTCTTTTCCCCCTCCCTCCCCTGTGTCACCTTTCCCATCTCCCTCCCCTGAGTCTCTTTCTCCCTCTCCCTTCCATGTGTCTCTTCCCCCATTTCCCTCCCATGTGTCTCCTCCCCCTCTACTCCCTCCTCTGTGTCTCTGTGCCCTGTTCTCCCTCTCCTGTGTCTCTTCTCCCCTCTCACTCCCCTGTGCCTCTTCCCCGCTCTCCCTTCACTGTGTCTCTTTCCCCCATCTTCCCACATCTTTCTCCCCTTCCCCACCTTAACCCTTATCCTCCTCCTTCCCTCCTTATCCTCCTACCCCCTTAACCTTCTCACCAATTACCGCCTCCTCTTCCTCCAATTACTGCCTTTGGCGATCATTGCAGCCTCTGTCGGGGTGAGTAGCCTTGGGGCGGAGGATGAGCTTTGGGGAGCAGGAAGGAGGCCCCACAATGAATGGCTTCTCTGCTCATTGGCATGCGCAACAGCGTGACCAACATCTAAGTGTTCCCCACACTTTCCAATCTTGTAGGGTGCTTTGGAAAAAGCACTTTCTACAAAGATTTTAAGCTCAAAACAGGGTCCTCCATTTTCTGCAGCTTGTTAATATTGTATTTTTCCTTTTTCTCATCCCCTGTACAGCGCTATGGAGTATGTTGGCGCTTCACAAATAAAAGTTAATAATAATATCTGAGTAACAACTAATCATTCCTGCATGGAATAAAGTAAGCATTTGTTTTAGTTCTCTCATTGAGGTTACGATATTCCATGCAGAAATGAGTAGTTCCATCGTTCTTTGGTAACAATACTACTGGGGAAGCCCAGGGACTACAGGGACATTTGATCACATCAATATCAATATCTTCTTTATCTCATCCAAGATACTTTGCCTTACAGCTTCTGGGATTCGGTAAGAAGTTTTTTTTATAGGAGGGCAACTTTCTGTGAGGACATTGTGCACAGCTAATTCAACACATTACTACTGAGTAGATGTCCTCTGCACCCTTGGAAAAAGTGTGCAACTAAAGTGTTAGGGGCAAAAGCATACCTGTTTAATAATACTCTCTGAACCTCAGCATAGGTCATCTGTCCCTGGGTATTGTCCTAAAAGCCTCACTAGCTCTCCCACGTAGTTTGTAACTCACTCTTCCTTTAGCACTTGATGAAAATCAAATTTTTGTTAAAAGTCTTGCAGGAAATAGTGATGTCGCGAACATAAAATTTTCAGTTCGCGAACCGCGAACGCGAACCGCGAACGCGAACCGCCGCAAATGTTCGCGAACCGGCGAACCCGGCGAACCGCCATAGACTTCAATGGGCAGGCGGATTTTAAAACCCACAGGGAATCTTTCTGGCCACAATAGTGATGGGAAAGTTGTTTCAACGGGACTAACAACTGGACTGTGGCATGCCGGAGGGGGATCCATGGCAAAACTTCCAGGGAAAATTACATAGTTGATGCAGAGTCTGGTTTTAAGCCATAAAGGGCATAAATTACCTAACAGTCCTAAATTGTTTGGAATAACGTGCTTTAAAACATCAGGTATGATGTTGTATCGATCAGGTAGTGTATGGGTTAAGCCCCGCTTCATAGTGACAGACCAAACAACCGCAAACAGTCCATTTGCACAACCGCAAACTCCCCATTTGCACAAGGTTGGATACCAAGGTAGCCATGTCCCGTTTCTTGTACTCACTGATGTCATTGAAGGTCTCTTCCTCTACCCAGCCACCAAGGGTCCCCGAAAGGTGACAACAAGCCCCCTGGGACGCCTGCTGTGTTTGGTCTACCACCTCCTCAAAGCCACCTACCTTCTCTGACTCCTCTTCTTCAGACTCCTCTCACTGCATTGCCTCTCTCTGCATTATTATAAGGTGTGTTAAGTAGTATTACTCTTATCAGTTTAATACCTGTTACAGCACCTATCAAGGGGTGTGTATAAGGCCTGGATTTTTAGAACAGGGAGATGGAAAAAGATGCTTGGTTGGTCGTATCACTTCAAATTTGGTGCACAGCGCGTGCAATCAAAGGTGCCACCATATAGGAGTGGCGTGTTTGTAAGTACTACTCTTATCAGTTTAATACTTGTTACGTCACCTATCAGGGGGCGTGTATAAGGCCTAGATTTTTAGAACCGGTAGAGGGAAAAAGATGCTTGGTTGGTCGTATCACTTCAATATTGGGGTACGGCACGTGCAATCAAAGGTGCCACCATATAGGAGTGGCGTGTTTGTAAGTACTACTCACATCAGTTTAATACCTGTTACAGCACCTATCAGGGGGCGTGTATAAGGCCTGGATTTTTAGAACCGGGAGAGGGAAAAAGATGCTTGGTTGGTCGTATAACTTCAATTTTGGGGCACTGCACGTGCAATCAAAGGAGCCACCAGATAGGAGTGGCGTGTTTGTAAGTACTACTCTTATCAGTTTAATACTTGTTACGTCACCTATCAGGGGGCGTGTATAAGACCTAGATTTTTAGAACCGGGAGAGGGAAAAAGATGCTTGGTTGGTCGTATCACTTCAATATTGGGGTACGGCACGTGCAATCAAAGGTGCCACCATATAGGAGTGGCGTGTTTGTAAGTACTACTCTTATCAGTTTAATACCTGTTACAGCACCTATCAGGGGGCGTGTATAAGGCCTGGATTTTTAGAAACGAGAGAGGGAAAAAGATGCTTGGTTGGTCATATCACTTCAATTTTGGGGCAATCAAATGTGCCACCAGATAGGAGTGGCGTGTTTGTAAGTACTACTCTTACCAGTTTAATACCTGTTACAGCACCTATCGGGGGCGTGTGTAAGGCCTGGATTTTTAGAACCGGGAGATGGAAAAAGATGCTTGGTTGGTTGTATCACTTCAATTTTGGGGCATGGCACGTGCAATCAAAGGTGCCACCAGATAGGAGTGGCGTGTTTGTAAGTACTACTCTTATCAGTTTAATACTTGTTACGTCACCTATCAGGGGGCGTGTATAAGGCCTGGATTTTTGGAACCGGGAGATGGAAAAAGATACTTGGTTGGTTGTATCATTTCAAAACTGGGGGCCGTGCGTGCAATCAAAGGTGCCACCATATAGGAGTGGCGTGTTTGTAAGTACTACTCTTATCAGTTTAATACATGTTACGTCATCTATCAGGGCACGGGTATAAGTCCTGGATTTTTGGGACCGGGAGATGGAAAAAAATGCTTGGTTGGTCGTATCACTTCAAATTTGGGGCACTTTGTGACATTAGCTTCTTACGCTCAAACATGTCTTTTACAGGCACCTGACTATGGGCAGATGAGCAGGAACTGCTCAAGGCGAGAGACGGAGTGGCGGATGGTTGAGAGGGGGCAAGGAGGACAGCAGTGGTTGATGTGGCTGATGATGCTAGACCAGGAGGAGGATGGCGGCTTTGAGTTTGTGTGCTGCTTGTACTCATGTGTTGGTCTGGAGTCACCCAAACATTAGGTCTCAACCTGTAGAGGATAAGGGAACCAGGCTACTCTAGACCTCATTCATCATTACAGGTTTTGACAGATTGGTACTATGCGTGCAAGCTACTGTGACAACAGATATGAGTGGCACTGTGCACTTGCAGAAGTTGGCAGAGTAGACGCTGTAGGTCTGACACACACGCTTGCAGACAACTAACTGCTATGCAATCTATTACAGTAGAATTTTTTTTGTCTGTTTTAAATGTACACTACTGTTACACCAGATATGATTGCTGTGTTAAGTAGTACTACTGCTATCAGTTTAATCCCTGTTGTGTGCCTTTTTTGGGGGTTTGGTTGTAGAAGCCACAGTGCAGCACCAGAGGCCAGAAAAATAAGGCATGTACACATGCCTGAAAAATTAGGTATTGATGATCTTGCAGCGAGCAGAGAAGAAGGTAGGCCTGATTCAAAGCCCCAGCCCCGTATACCCACACTCAGAGATTGAGGGGGGGACCTGAGAAGGCCACGGGCCGGAGATATAAATGGGGGGCCATCCCAAATAAGCACACAAGCGGGGACAAAGCTAGTGAAGTGGACATAGAGGCCAATGGACTGGCGGTCGCCATTTTTGCAGGAAAAGGACCCAGCAATTAAGCCAAACTGACGCAGCAAATTCAGCTACTTGAGTCAAACGCTATACAATTACACCTTAATAAAGCTGAAACATGCAGCAGCAGGGATTCTAAATGGCCACACAGGGACAAGGAGGCTAACAGCCCCCACAGTCTCTGCACCACTCTTTTTAACAGATAACCCAAGGGGCTAACCAGGGACCTTGCACACATAAAAAACAGAATTTTATTGGAGGAATTATTAGTGTCTTTACCCCCAAGAGAGGACATAATATACAGTATCTTTAGACTACCTGATGGTCAAACCTCCTTTAGCCCCAATGCTATCCAAGAAACATTTCAAAACTTCTATCAGACCATATATTCATCCCAATCCCGCTGCAGCGGATCTGACATAGAGTCCTTCCTACTACAGCAAGAAGACCACAAAATACCTGTACCTCAATTGGACAGCTTGAACCTAGAAATATCCCAAGAGGAAGTTAAATCTACAATCCAAGATCTTAAATTTGGCAAATCCCCAGGGCCAGACGGTTTTACTCATCTGTACTATAAGAAATTTGAGCCCTTGCTTACCCCTGAATTGCAACGTATGGGGCTGTCACAAATCAAGTGCCTCACTGGCATGTTGTTTTGCCGCTGGATATCTGAAAAGTGCGCCATGGCCGTGTAGGAACGCCTGAAATGGCCACACACCTTTCTGGCCTGCTTCAGGATGTCCTTTAAGCCTGGATACTTATAGACAAAGCGTTGTACGATCAGATTACACATATGTGCCATGCACGGCACATGCGTCAACTTGCCCAAATTTAATGCCGCCAACATATTTCTTCCGTTGTCACAAACCACTTTGCCAATCTCCAGTTGGTGCGGAGTCAGCCATTGATCCACCTGTGCGTTCAGGGTGGACAGGAGTGCTGGCCCGGTGTGACTCTCTGCTTTCAGGCAAGTCAACCCCAAGACGGCATGACACTGCCGTATCCGGGATGTAGAATAGTATCTGGGGAGCTGGGGGGGTGCCGTTGATGTGGAGCAAGACGCAGCAGAAGAGGACTCAGCTGAGGAGGTTATGGAAGAGGATGGAGTAGCAGGAGTAAAGAAGGTGGCAGCAGGCCTGCCTGCAAGTCGTGGCGGTGTCACCAACTCCTCTGCAAAACCACTCATTCAATGATTTGCAGGCGTCATCAGGTTTACCCAATGCGCAGTGTAGGTGATATACCTGCCCTGACCATGCTTTGCAGACCAGGTATCAGTGGTCAGATGGACCCTTGCCCCAACACTGTGTGCCAGAGATGCCATTACTTCCTTTTGCACAATCGAGTACAGGTTGGGAGTTGCCTTTTGGGCAAAGAAATTTCGTCCGGGTACCTTCCACTGCGGTGTACCAATCGCTACAAATTTTTTGAACGCCTCAAACTCCACCAGCTTGTATGGTGAAAGCTGACGGGCTAAGAGTTCAGACAAGCCAGCTGTCAGAAGCTGGGCAAGAGGGTGACTTTATGGCATTGGCTTCTTACTCTCAAACATGCCCTTGACAAACACCTGACTGTGGGGAGATGAGCAGGAACAGCAAGAGGCGAGAGACGGAGTGGCGGATGGTTGAGAGGGGGAAAGGAGTACAGCAGTGGTTGACGTGGATGAAGATGCTGGACCAGGAGGAGGATGGCAGCTTTGAGTTTGTGTGCTGCTTGTACTCATGTGTTGATCCCATTGGCGTTTGTGATGTGACATCATGTGCCTTCGCAAAGCAGTTGTACCTAGGTGGGTGTTGGACTTCCCACGACTCAGTTTCTTTTGGCACAGGTTGCAAATGGCATCACTGTTGTCAGAGGCAGACACACAAAAAAAATGCCACACTGCTGAGCTCTGTGGTGACGCCATTCTGGTGGTGGCAATAGCATGCGTTGATTGGCTTGATGTCTGGCTGATCCCTGGTGCTGATGCATGCTATCTGACTGTGCCACTAGCTCGTTGCGATGACCTCCCTCTGCTTTCAACTCGTCTCCTCCTCCTCTCTGTCTCCCCATCTGAACTTTCCCCCTGTTCTTCTTCTCTTCTAGTGGGCACCCACGTGACATTCACGGACGCATCATCATCATCATCACCCGCCTCACTTGTATCTGACAACTGAACAAAGGAAGCAGCAGAAGGGAAAATCATTATCATCACATCGTACGTACATGTGTGTACTGCTGCCTGACTGAGACATATCCCTGTTATCTACATCCTCTGGCAATAATGGTTGTGCATCACTAATTTTTCAAACTGATGTGTAAATAACTCTTCTAACTGATCAATTGAATCGGCTGCGGTACTAGAGTTGGTGGTGGTGGCAGGCGGATGAGTGGTAACTTAAGAGGTGCCAGAAGCTAAGCTGGAGAAGGATGGTGCGTCAATGTTCCAAGCGGAAGCTGTAGAAGATTGGGTGTCCTGTGTTAGCCAGTCAACTACGTCCTCTGAACTTTTCAAGTTCAGGGTAACTGGCCTCTGAACTCTGGACATTATTGTAGGGCCAAAGGGAATCACAGCACCACGACCACGGCAGACTCCTGCGGGGTGTCCTGCCTCTGCCTGTCTTTTTTTTCCGATTAGTGGTACTATGCGTGCAAGCTACTGTGACAACAGATATGAGTGGCACTGTGCACTTGCAGAAGTTGGCAGAGTAGACGCTGTAGGCCTGACACAGACGCTTGCAGACAAGTAACTGCTAATCAATGTATTACAGTCAAAATTGTATTCTTTGTTTAAATGTGCACCACTGACTGTTACACCGGATATGAGTGGTGGCACTAACTGGGCAAGTGGGCACAGTATACGATATGAGCCTTAGACACACAGGCTGGCAGGCAGGCAGGCAGGCAAATTAAATTAAATTACACAGAAGAAAAATGTTGTTTTTTTTAAAATGTAGACTGCTGGTACCCCAACTAGATTGGATTGGTTGAACTTGGCACAGTGTATTTTAACATTATGAGAAACATGTTCTTTAAACTAAATAAAAATAATTTTAGGAGGTTGAGAGAAAAAGAAAACGGATGGGGGGATACCGAGAAGAGCACACCATCTACAGCCCACTGGGAGACAAACTCATCCATTCCCCCAGTGGACAAAGCCAGGTGGTACTCTGCCCGGATACGGGAGTGCACCAGCACCCGGAACATGGCCTCAGGTGACAAGGGAACCCCCCCTATCAAACACTGCTTCCTGGACTTATATATAGCCAACTTGGCTAATGCCAGGAGCAGGTTGACGAGGAGGTCCCTGGCCTTATTGCCCCGGGACACTGGGCGCCCAAAAATAAAAATGTGAGGGGAGAAATGCAGCCAGAACTGCAGGAGGAGGCCCCTCAAGAGTGACAAGAGGGGCTGCAGTCTGGCGCAACTAAAATAAATATGATACACGGACTCTCCCTTGCCACAGAATGGACAAGTGGAGGGAGAGTCTGTGAATTTAGCTAAGTACTCTCCCGTGCTCAGTGCACCATGGAGCACTCTCCAACTCAAGTCCCCGGTGGGTTGTGGAACTAAATCAGAATAAAGTTCTCTCCACCGGGGCCTCTTGCCCTCGTCAGCTGGTAGGACCGGCCTCCAGATGGTATCGGGATGGGTCACGAGGGCAAGGAAGTGCACTGTATGGAGCACAAGAGAATATAAGCTGTTCCTGGGCCACGAGAACCACATCATCAGCATAAGCTGAAAGGACAATCCGCATGTCTGGATCTTTTAGCACCAGCCCTGTGAGCCTTTTCCTCAGTAGGCAGAGGAAAGGCTCGATGGCCAGTGCATATAACTGTCCAGACAAGGGACATCCTTGACGCACCCCTCGTCCAAATACCAAAGGTGCTCTAAGGGACCAATTGATTTTAAGTAAACACTCTGCAGAGGCGTACAGCGTTCTTATAAAGCCCACAAACTGTGGGCCAAAGCCGTACGCTTGCAGAGTGGCTATGAGGTAACCATGGTCCACCCTGTCAAACGCCTTCTCTTGATCTAAAGAGAGAAAGGTGAGTGACAGACCAGTCCTGCGAGAATAATGCAATAGATCCCGGACCAGAAAGATACTATTAAAGATAGTCCGGCCCGGGATCGCATAGGACTGGTCAGGGTGAACCAATTCTGCCAGCACAGACCCAAGTCTAAGCGAGATGGCTTTAGCTACAATCTTGTAGTCTGTGCTGAGCAGAGAGACCGGTCGCCAGTTCTTAATAAGCCGGAGATCCCCCTTTTTGGGGAGCAGGGCAAGTACTGCCCTGCGACAAGACAGGGGCATCTCCCCGGTCTCCAGGGCTTCCCCAAGGACCAGATGGAACTCAGGTCCCAGAGTGTCCCAGAAAAATTGGAAAAACTCTACAGTCAGTCCGGACTTCTCACAGGATATGGCACGGAGGGCTTCAGAGAGCTCTTGAAAAGATAGTGGTATATCAAGCCGCTCTCTTACACCCTCACAGACTGTCGGGAGCCCCTCCCATAGCACCCTGCAGGCGTCTGGAGAAATGGGATCCGGAGCGTAAAGATCTTTATAAAAGTTCCGGGCTCTGTCCCGGATACTCTCCGGATCTGTAAGGGGGGCACCGTCTTCATCTAGAAGACAGGTGATGTGCCTACTGTTACCCCCCTTTTTCTCCAGTGAGTAGAAGAGGCACGAGCCGCGGTCTAGCTCTTTGAGAAAACCGAAGCGGCTGCGCACGTATGCCCCCTTGGCCTGGTGTCGTTCCAGGTCACAGAGGACACCCTTCCTCTCTACATACTCGCTCTGCAGGGATTGGTCCCTACAAGTGAACAGCCTCTGCTTCAGATGGAGTACCTCCCCCCGGAGTTACTCCAACTCAGCTTCACGCTGCCCACTCGCAACCTTGGTATATTCCTGACACAGAAGTCGCAAATGAACCTTGCCCACCACAGTTTTAACGTGGCAAAGTCCCCCTTGCAACCCCTCCAGTCCGTCCAAAACTCCCGGATCAATGTCACGAGCCCCTGGTCCTTCAACAAAGCATTGCTCGTGGCGCTGTTGGCGTTAGCGCCACCGTCACACCTAATGGCACAAGAACCTAATGGCACAAGAACCAACTCGTGACATATAGTGACTAGATATATATAGTCTGTCGATCCGGGTGTGGGACACCAGACCGGCTCTCACCCTGACATAGGTGAAACCGTCTGATACCCTTGGGTTCTGCTCTCGCCAGATGTCCTCCAGGGAGAAGCGGGCGATGATCTCCCGCAGGGCTGACGCAGAATGCGGGCACGGCTCTGGACTATTCCGGTCCAGAGCGTCGAGGGTGCAGTTGAAATCACCCCTGAGTACCAATCACTCATCTACGTCAACCGTCTCCAAAAACTGGGACAGTCTGGCGAGGAACCTCACTCTCTCGGGCCCTCCAGCAGGGGCATATATATTAACTAGGTTAATGATGCTACCCTGCTCTCGGACCCGGAGGTGGATTAGACGGCCTGGGATAACAGCTTTCACAAGCAGCAGCTCTGGCTGAAAAGACTCTGAGAACAGGGTCACCACTCCACATGACGCCAATGTGAAGTTGCTGAAGAAGACCCTGCCTCTCCACTCCAGTTGCCACGAGGCCTCAGCCTCTGGAGTGGTGTGAGTTTCCTGCAGAAAGCTCACAGAGTACCCTCCCTGATATAAATAGGAGAGTACCTGGAACCTGCGGAAACTGTCTTGATAGCCATTGGTATTAAGCGTGCTGATGTGCAAAGCCATTACTGCGTGTCAGGAATTGTGCGTTCCTCAGCCCCTTGACACTGCTGATAGGACACGCACATTTTATAGAATTTCCGGACGCGGAGATGCTCCGGAGTCCCAGAATTCTTGGCCCTAGTGCTGACCACTAGATATTGCTAGAGAGAGTGGAGAATAAACAACATATTCTTCCACCTCTCCAAGGCCAGCCGCACCTTCCTTTTCTTTTGTCCATGATCTATTTCCTTGACAGGAATAACCCACCCAGAATCTGATGTTCCTTCTAGTGGGTCACCCCTGGGTTCCTCTTGGCTGAGGGCTTTTACTCCATCCTCCCCGGCTGGAGTCAGTTTCCTCAGCTTTATTCTCAGGGACCCCCTTTTAGATGATACAGAAGAAGTCCCTTTAGCACCCTTCAAGATAAATAATGGACCCTTGGAATGCTGCTGCACCCCTGTAGCTTCAGGAGTACATTCAGGGGTAGCTGGCTGGACAGCAGTGGCTGGCATGGCTTCCTTAATGGAAGCCTTGGAGGCTTTATATGCCTCCTCTGCCAGTTCCACCGCTGCTTCCTCAGCTTGGATGGCACCGATGTTAGGGTCAGTGGACGGCTGAGGAGGGTAGACAGGCTCTCCCATGATGTTAACAGGAAAACCTGTTTTATCACCCTCCCCCATTTCCACTTCCCCTTGTGCCACATCCCCCCTGACAGACAAATCCATGGGGTCCTGAATGGGGGTCATGCCTATATTCACCCCCTCCAGTAGTGACTCGGCCTGGGGCTCTAACAAAGCCCGAGGTACGTCACTAGAGAGTGACACTGGAGGAGGAGACTGACTGGTGCCCTTGAAGCTCAGCACCTCAGGGACACTGACTACCCATTCAGCAGGGGCTTTATTGGGACCCCCCTCAAAGGCCAGAGGCAGAACCTGATCTTTCTTGTCTACCACTGCCTCACTTGGGAGACCCTCTTGCCCCTGCTTTTCCTCCAAACCCTTGTACACATTAACCCCTATAGGGTCTGGAGAGAGAGATGTGTGGTCTGGCACCGGCTGGCTGAGCTTAATAACCGGGCCAGACAATGTCACCGGCTGAGGAGGAGATGTTTTGTTCCTCTTCTTGCTTTTAGAGGGAGGTGTTCCACTATAGAGCACTTCCCACTTATCAGCAACCTCCCTGTTGGTTTTATGCTTCCTCTTCCTGGGGACGTCACTCCTGGAAGAGGAGCTGCCACTAGCTGCCTCCCCTGCAGAGGGCTTATTATCCCTATGCTTACACTGTGCCCCCACACTAACTGATGTAATTATGGTGGGGGAAGATTGGGACTTGGGAGATGCAGCTGTGACACTGGGAGGACCGGTGACATTCTTCCCCTTTTTCCCCGTGTCTGCTGTCTTGCTGGAGACCACAAACACAGATAGCCATCTTGAGGAACGGCCTCCTTGCCTGAGCTCTGTGGGGGGGCTATGACCCTTGAGGTCCCCGCTGTTATGGGCTCAGCGGGGATGGGTGCTGTACTGACGGAGGTGCCATTTGCTGGGGCTGGGGTATGATGCTTTACATTAGGACAATTCCTCTGTGTATGCCCCAACCCCTTGCAATGATAGCACTGCACCTCTGTAGTGCTGTAAAAAATCCTGTAGAGCACCCCCTCAAATGGAACCCCAAAAGACCCCTCAATGTTTTCTGTGCCCTGAGGCAGGCACATTTGTACCTGCCTCTTGAAAGAGAGCACATGGCAAAGTGCTCTCTCTCTGCACCCCAGGGGAATTTTAATAAATGGTGTTTTTACTTCCCCTAGGGTTAGCAGGTGGTGGCGCAGGAGGGAGTCTGGTAGGAAGGGGGGCACATTAGAGAGTGTTACTTTTGTGCCCAACCCTTCTAGTGGTTCTATTGGGACATATAATCCCCCCACTGTGATACCTCTCTGTTAGAGATGTCGCGAATAGTAAGCCGGCTGACTTTTTTCTGCGAACATAGCATGTTCGCGTTCGCGGCGAACAGCGAACATATACGAGATTTGACCCGCCCCCAATACTTTATCATTGAGCAAACTTTGACCCTGCATGTCACAGTCAGCAGACACATTCCAGCCAATCAGCAGCATACAGTCCATTCCAGAGCCATCTACCTCATGGACAGCAGCCATTTTGGAATCATACGTATCTTGCAGTCTTACAGAGAGGAGGGACAGTTTGGATGATGCTGCATCAATAGGGAAAACCATAGCTAGGCAAGTTTATTCAGTGTCCAGTGCAGTGCTGAAGGACTCATCAGATCTCTGCTGTAAACACAGCACCCCAAAAAGCCCTTTTTAGGGCTATAACATCATTTTCTTTTCTGTGTAATCTAATTTCATTTGCCTGTCTCCCTGCTAGCCCCTGCTTGCAAGTGTGTGTCAGGCTCACAGCTTATACTGTGTGTGCACAACACATACAATATAATATTGTTTACTAGTTGTCTACTTTTAAAAAACCCAAACTTTTTTTTTCTTAAATGTAAGTGCATTTGTCTGACCGTCAATCAAAGTTCATTTGCTTGACCGCTACCCATAGTGTGTGTCCTTTTTACAAGTACTGTGCCAAGTTCAACCAATCCAGTCTAGTTGGGGTACTAACAGTCCACATTTAAAAAAACCAAACTTTTATTTTCTTAAATGTAAGTGCATTTGCCTGACCGTCAATCAAAGTTCATTTGCTTGACCGCTACCCATAGTGTGTGTCCTTTTTACAAGTACTGTGCCAAGTTCTCAGAGAGCATGTTGTGTGCATGCTTGAGCTCTAAACAAAAGGCTTTTTAGGGTCTTAGTCCCTCAAATACAAGTTTTATTTTAACACCTTTCTGTTTATAAGCACTTTGTGCACGGTGTTGTTAATTATTGGGAGTTTTTGTGGTATTTTTCTTAGTTTAATTTAAGTTTTAGTTTTCTGGGAGCCAGGCTCAGCCCTCTATCCCAGGAGAGTGAGCTGTCTCCTGGATACTTTGACACACCCCTCCCTTAGCACTACACCTGCACTCCTGGAACTTTGTTACTTTGACTTTTTTTTTTTTAAGTTTTTCAGGTTTTGTTAAAGTTTTGTTTGTTTGGTGTTGGGTTTTATGTTTTGGGGGAGAGAAGACAAGTAACATCTTTGTAGGCAGTGGGGGGGAAAACAATTTGAAGTTTTGTTTAAAAGGCTTTTTTAACATCTGACACAGAGACACAGAGGGGTTAAAAAGCCACTGTGTTCTCTGTGTTGTTGCATTTAGTAACACCTTGCAACAGGCCATTAACCCTTCCACTGCCAAACATCATCTCTCTCTCTCCCTTAGTTTTTGTCTCCCTTAGTTTTGTCTTTTTGTTTCTTTTTCACACTTTTATATTTAAAAAAAAAGAAAACAGTAGAAAATCATAAAACAAAAAATAAAAATAAATAAAACAAATAAACTAAAAAAAAAAAAAGGGTCTAAACATGAGGGATAAGACCATTAAGAAGCCTCAGGGGTCAAAAGGGGGAATAATGGCCCCTGAAAATCCTAGCTGCAGCACTGCACAGCATAGGCCCCAGGCAGATAAGGCAGCCCCAGCTCCTGGTGGTTCTGCCAGCAGACCTACCCCTGTGGCTAATACCTGGTCACAGGTGGTTTCTGCTGGCCCCAGTAATACCGCCGCTGGGGCTGAGGGGCAGATCACCAGGAAGCATGGGGTTAAATGTCAGATGTCTGGGGTCTACAGCATTGATATCTATCTGCGTGCTGCAGCTAATGTCATCAGCCCCTCTGTTATAGTAGCAGCCAGCAAAATGTACGGGAAAGCAGTTTTTTTTACCCGTACTCTGGCTGCTGCACACATTCTTATACAGAGAGGCATCACAGTGGGGGGATTATATGTCCCAATAGAACCCCTGGAAGGGTTGGGCACAAAAGTAACACTCTCTAATGTGCCCCCCTTCCTACCAGACTCCCTCCTGCGCCCCCACCTGCTAACCCTAGGGGAAGTAAAAACACCATTTATAAAAATTCCCCTGGGGTGCAGAGAGAGAGCACTTCGTCATGTGCTCTCTTTCAAGAGGCAGGTACAAATGTGCCTGCCTCAGGGCGCAGAAAACATAGAGGGGTCTTTTGGGGTTCCATTTGAGGGGGTGCTGTACAGGATTTTTTACAGCACTACGGAGGTGCAGTGCTATCATTGCAAAGGGTTGGGGCATACACGTAGGAATTGTCCTAATGTAAAGCATCATGCCCCAGCCCCAGCAAATGGCACCTCCGTCAGTACGGCACCCATCCCCGCTGAGCCCATAACAGCGGGGACCTCAAGGGTCATAGCCCCCCCACAGAGCTCAGGCAAGGAGGCCGTTCCTCAAGCCACCACCACGGCCTCCAAACCCCCTTCTTCCCCAAAAAAGCCATCTGTGTCTGTGGTCTCCAGCAAGACTGCAGACACGGGGAAAAAGGGGAAGAATGTCACCGGTCCTCCCAGTGTCACAGCTGCATCTCCCAAGTCCCAATCTGCCCCCACCATAATTACATCAGTTAGTGTGGGGGCACAGTGTAAGCAGAGGGATAATAAGCCCTCTGCAGGGGAGGCAGCTAGTGGCAGCTCCTCTTCCAGGAGTGACGTCCCCAGGAAGAGGAAGCATAAAACCAACAGGGAGGTTGCTGATAAGTGGGAAGTGCTCTATAGTGGAGCACCTCCCTCTAAAAGCAAAAAGAGGAACAAAACATCTCCTCCTCATCCGGTGACATTGTCTGGCCCAGTTATTAAGCTCAGCCAGCCGGTGCCAGACCACACATCTCTCTCTCCAGACCCTATAGGGGTTAATGTGGAAAAGGGTCTGGAGGAAAAGCAGGGGCAAGAGGGTCTCCCAAGTGAGGCAGGGGTAGACAAGAAAGATCAGGTTCTGCCTCTGGCCTTTGAGGGGGGACCCAACAAAGCCCCTGCTGAATGGGTAGTCAGTGTCCCTGAGGTGCTGAGCTTCAAGGGCACCAGTCAGTCTCCTCCTCCAGTGTCACTCTCTAGTGACGTACCTCGGGCTTTGTTAGAGCCCCAGGCCGAGTCACTACTGGAGGGGGGGAATATAGGCATGACCCCCATTCAGGACCCCATGGATTTGTCTGTCAGGGGGGATGTGGCACAAGGGAAAGTGGAAATGGGGGAGGGTGATAAAACAGGTTTTCCTGTTAACATCATGGGAGAGCCTGTCTACCCTCCTCAGCCGTCTACTGACCCTAACATCGGTGCCATCCAAGCTGAGCAAGCAGCGGTGGAACTGGCAGAGGAGGCATATAAAGCCTCCAAGGCTTCCATTAAGGAAGCCATGCTAGCCACTGCTGTCCAGCCAGCTACCCCTGAATGCACTCCTGAAGCTACAGGGGTGCAGCAGCAATCCAAGGGTCCATTATTTACCTTGAAGGGTGCTAAAGGGACTCCTTCTGTATCATCTAAGAGGGGGTCCCTGAGAATAAAGCTGAGGAAACTGACTCCAGCCGGGGAGGATGGAGTAAAAGCCCTCAGCCAAGAGGAGCCCAGGGGTGACCCACTAGAAGGAACATCAGATTCTGGGTGGGTTATCCCTGTCAAGGAAATAGATCTATTCCTTGAGAGCACCCTTCATGGACAAAAGAAAAGGAAGGTGCGGCTGGCCTTGGAGAGGTGGAAGAATATGTCGTTTATTCTCCACTCTCTCCAGCAATATCTAGTGGTCAGCACTAGGGCCAAGAATTCTGGGACTGCGGAGCATCTCCGCGTCCGGAAATTCTATAAAATGTGCGTGTCCTATCAGCAGTCTCAAGGGTCTGAGGAACGCACAATTCCTGACACGCAGTAATGGCTTTGCACATAAGCACGCTAAATACCAATGGCTGTCAAGACAGTTTCCGCAGGTTCCAGGTACTCTCCTATTTATATCAGGGAGGGTACTCTGTGAGCTTCCTGCAGGAAACTCACACCACTCCAGAGGCTGAGGCCTCGTGGCAACTGGAGTGGAGAGGCAGGGTCTTCTTCAGCCACTTCACATCGGCGTCATGTGGAGTGGTGACCCTGTTCTCAGAGTCTTTTCAGCCAGAGCTGCTGCTTGTGAAAGCTGTTATCCCAGGCCGTCTAATCCACCTCCGGGTCCGAGAGCAGGGTAGCATCATTAACCTAGTTAATATATATGCCCCTGCTGGAGGGCTCGAGAGAGTGAGGTTCCTCGCCAGACTGTCCCAGTTTTTGGAGACGGTTGACGCAGATGAGTGTTTGGTACTCGGGGGTGATTTCAACTGCACCCTCGACGCTCTGGACCGGAATAGTCCAGAGCCGTTCCCGCCTTCTGCGTCAGCCCTGCGGGAGATCATCGCCCGCTTCTCCCTGGAGGACATCTGGCGAGAGCAGAACCCAGGGGCATCAGACGGTTTCACCTACGTCAGGGTGAGAGCCGGTCTGGTGTCCCACTCCCGGATCGACAGACTATATATATCTAGTCACTATATGTCACGAGTCGGTTCTTGTGCCATTAGGCTGGCTCCGTTCACAGACCACAACTGTGTGTCTGTGACAGTGGCGCTAACGCCAACAGCGCCACGAGCCGCCTATTGGCACTTCAACAATGCTTTGTTGAAGGACCAGGGGCTCGTGACATTGATCCGGGAGTTTTGGACGGACTGGAGGGGTTGCAAGGGGGACTTTGCCACGTTAAAACTGTGGTGGGACGTGGGCAAGGTTCATTTGCGACTTCTGTGTCAGGAATATACCAAGGGTGCGAGTGGGCAGCGCGAAGCTGAGTTGGAGTCACTCCGGGGAGAGGTACTCCATCTGGAGCAGAGGCTGTTCACTTGTAGGGACCAATCCCTGCAGAGCGAGTATGTAGAGAGGAAGGGTGTCCTCTGTGACCTGGAACGACACCAGGCCAAGGGGGCATACGTGCGCAGCCGCTTAGGTTTTCTCAAAGATCTAGACCGCGGCTCGCGCCTCTTCTACTCACTGGAGAAAAAGGGGGGTAACAGTAGGCACATCACCTGTCTTCTAGATGAAGACGGTGCCCCCCTTACAGATCCGGAGAGTATCCGGGATAGAGCCCGGAACTTTTATAAAGATCTTTACTCTCCGGATCCCATTTCTCCAGACGCCTGCAGGGTGCTATGGGAGGGGCTCCCCACAGTCAGTGAGGGTGTAAGAGAGCGGCTTGATATACCACTATCTTTTCAAGAGCTCTCTGAAGCCCTCCGTGCCATGTCCTGTGAGAAGTCTCCAGGACTGGACGGACTGACTGTAGAGTTTTTCCAATTTTTCTGGGAGACTCTGGGACCTGATTTCCATCTGGTCCTTGGGGAAGCCCTGGAGACCGGGGAGATGCCCCTGTCTTGTCGCAGGGCAGTACTTGCCCTGCTGCCCAAAAAGGGGGATCTCCGGCTTATTAAGAACTGGCGACCGGTCTCTCTGCTCAGCACGGACTACAAGATTGTAGCTAAAGCCATCTCGCTTAGACTTGGGTCTGTGCTGGCAGAATTGGTTCACCCTGACCAGTCCTATGCGATCCCGGGCCGGACTATCTTTGATAGTATCTTTCTGGTCCGGGATCTATTGCATTATTCTCGCAGGACTGGTCTGTCACTCGCCTTTCTCTCTTTAGATCAAGAGAAGGCGTTTGACAGGGTGGACCATGGTTACCTCATAGCCACTCTGCAAGCGTACGGCTTTGGCCCACAGTTTGTGGGCTTTATAAGAACGCTGTACGCCTCTGCAGAGTGTTTACTTAAAATCAATTGGTCCCTAACAGCACCTTTGGTATTTGGACGAGGGGTGCGTCAAGGATGTCCCTTGTCTGGACAGTTATATGCACTGGCCATTGAGCCTTTCCTCTGCCTACTGAGGAAAAGGCTCACAGGGCTGGTGCTAAAAGATCCAGACATGCGGATTGTCCTGTCAGCTTATGCTGACGATGTGCTCCTCGTGGCCCAGGATCCAGTTGATCTTGAGCTGGCAAAACAGTGCCAGGAGGTATATTCAGCTGCCTCCTCCGCTCAGATCAACTGGTCCAAATGCACAGGCCTTTTAGAGGGTAATTTACAGGTAGACTCTTTGCCTCCCACGTTTCGTGACATCACGTGGAGGCAGATGTCATTAAATATCTGGGGGTCTACCTGTCCGCTGCGGACGCTTCCGTCCCAGACAACTGGAGGGAGTTAGAGGGCAGTGTCCTCTCTCGTCTGGGACGATGGAGGGGTCTAGCAAAAATGCTTTCCCTTAGGGGGCGGACTCTAGTGGTGAATCAGCTGGTGGCTTCTCAGATCTGGCACCGGCTGATTTGTCTGAGTCCGACCCCCGAGTTTGTCACCAATATCCAGAGAATTTGTTAGATTTCCTCTGGATGGGAAGGCATTGGGTCTCTGCAGGGGTGGCAAGTCTGCCTTTGGTGGAGGGTGGACAGGGAGTAGTTTGTGTGTGCTCCCAGTTGTCCACCTTCCGCCTTCAGTACCTGCAGAGATACCTATATGCAGATCCCTCTCCGCAGTGGTGCGCACTGGCATCCAGCTTTTATCGCCAGTTGCGCAACCTGGGGTATGACCGGCAATTATTTCTGATCAGGCCCGAGGGGTTTGGGAGAGACCTCTCTGTGTTGCCGGCATACTACCAGGAAACCCTCAAGGCCTGGAGCATGGTCTCCGTGACCAGGCAGGGCGTGCCTTTGGGGGATGAAATATTCACGGAGCCCCTGCTATTTAATGCAGCAGTGGGGGCTCCAATGTTACAGTCCCCCAGTATCATCCGCCGCCTTAGTCATGCACGGATGACCCGAGTCGGGGATCTCCTGGAATACGGGCGTTCTGATTGGGTGTCACCCCAGGAGCTTGCGCTCCGTTTGGGATATGTGACGCCCAAAGTCTCAGGGCGCTTGCTCCAGGAGATTAGAGATGCCATCTCCCCCGACTCGCGCACCTTCCTTCGCGGGGCTTTGCAGGCCGGAGTGCCACATGCACCTTTCAACACCCCTTCTCCGGCTGTTTGCATTGGACACAAGCCCCGTGTTTCCCCTCAGGCTCCTCCTGTCCCCAACCTCTCGAGGTTGAGGGACATACCCCCGGCATGCTTTCGCGGCATGCCGAGGAAGAGCTTATATTCTCTCGTGCTCCATACAGTGCACTTCCTTGCCCTCGTGACCCGTCCCGATACCATCTGGAGGCGGGTCCTACCAGCTGACGAGGGCAAGAGGCCCCGGTGGAGGGAACTTTATTCTGATTTAGTTCCACGACCCACCGGGGACTTGAGTTGGAGAGTGCTCCATGGTGCACTGAGCACGGGAGAGTACTTAGCTAAATTCACGGACTCTCCCTCCACTTGTCCATTCTGTGGCAAGGGAGAGTCCGTGTATCATGTTTATTTTAGTTGCGCCAGACTGCAGCCCCTCTTGTCACTCTTGAGGGGCCTCCTCCT